>CANTUQ010000004.1:27422500-27675000 GCA_947683425.1 Excoecaria cochinchinensis
ATGCCCATCCTTAGGCCAAGGGACGCCGGTTGATCAACACCTGATAATGAGATTTTTGTTGTTTGAGGATAAATACAAAATTATAAGATGTTTATCCTCAAGGAGAAACTAAAGACATTTGATTTTATATCAAAAGATTATTTAAAATCACTTTATCTCTATGGATAAATCAAATATTTGATATTTATTGTAACGGACAAAATTTTTAGTGTTGCTAATAATAACTCGGCATGCTGAAAATTTAGTGAAGGTTAATTTTTGACCTGTGAGATTTGGAATTTTCTTTAAAAGTTATATAATTTAATATTGGATAAATTATAGTCAAATAAATGTATGTAAATAAGTAAATAGAAAAATAAAATTTTAAATAGTAATTATACATAAAATTACCATAAGCCTAGTATTTTCTAGAGAAACTAAGAAATAAGGAGAAAATGAAATGAAGGGAAAAGAAAAGAGTGGAATGACGGGAAGAACAGGGGAACTAGGAGACCGAGGAAGAAAGAAAGAGAGGAAGAGAGAGAGAGAGACCAGCGGAGCACGATGAAAGGAGGCGAACTGGTAATGATCGACGCTGAGCAAAGTCGGCTCCCTGCAGTGCCATTCAGCCCGGCGGTATCCTCCACTCTATTTGAAAAATAAGGCCCGATTTGAGGGAGGAGTCCGAATCTGTTTTCGCTTGCTCCGGCCACCTCTGGCGTCCGTTGGCAGCACAAACACCACTGCTCCACTCCCAGTGACCAGGCAAACTTTAAAAGGGGGATAGAAAAAGGGATACCGAGAGCTTCTTCCCTATTTTTCGGCTAGCTCCGGTGTCGAACGGTGACACGAACGGTACCATGGGAATCCTGGCTGTTAAGCAAATCTCTCGGTGCCCAAGGATAGTCCTCACTCACCGGTGATGAAGAGATCAGCATTAGGGAGAACTGAGACTTTTAACATCGATTCCATTGAAATGAAGGGGAGTCAAGGTGCGTGACCAATAAAACAGCAGTCTCGACGCTTTAAGCTCCCTTCCTGCTGTATTGGTGCCTCTAGTGGAGCTTCAGCAAGGCTTTGGTGATGGTAAAGGGGGCTGAAATAGCAGAAAAATTGAAAGTGGATACCAAACTTACTTTTTCAAGTATTTTTACATAAATTAAATATGTTTGGGTGTGATTTTACAATTATAGTCTATGTGTGATTATCGTTTGCTAAATTAATTGGTAAATTGGTTGTGTTATTTGATGAATTAGCTTGGTTTAAATTGAATTACATAAATTATTGGCATTTAAATGATGAAGGTTATGTGAATCTATGTTTAGGTTTGTAAGAATTCATGAAAACAGTGCTGTGAAATTGAAAATTTATTTTTGAAAAAAAATAAGTAATAATACAAATTAGTGATGAATTGTGGATTAGGATGATTAATTGAATAATTTGATGCTTTATTTGAATTCTTTTCAGTTATATAGTACATGTATATATATATATAGATAATAATGTTATAATTGTTAACCTGTGAGGAATTGGTGGACAATTGAATGTTAAATGGGAAAATTTAGTTATGTTAATTTGAGGGTTGAATTAATGATATTTGAAAGTATAGACTCTTTTATATTAGGATTGTGTTAAATTAAGTTTTAAGTTAAAGGATTTAATGGTAGATTTAGGCGACAGGACAATGGCTAATTAGAGTTTTAGAAACATTAATGCTTTTGATCTAATTTTTTTGAATTTACTTAGTTGACAAATTGATATGGCCAAAATATTTTTAGCAATATAAGAAATTTAATAGAGTGCATATATGTGTATGTATTAGAAGTTAAGGGTAATTGAAATTAAGTTTGAAAGTTAAATGTTTAAGAAGGATAACATGTATGGAATGTCAGGTAAATAACTAGATGGTTGGTTGAGGACTAATAATATATATAAGTGTGTAAAATATATATAGTAAACATATGTTATTTTAATAAAATGAGGTTGAAGAAATGAAACAAAAACTATATAAATAACTAGAACAAGTTTAAGCAAAAGAAGTAAACGTGATAGAAAAATAGCTGGTAACAAAGAGTGGTATACTATGTATGAAGCTAAAAAGGTAAAAGCATAATTTGATTAATTATGCTGTACATAAGGAATAATTGATGAGGCAATTAGAAATAAAACTTTAGGAATAGAAAGAGTATTTTGATCTAATGTAATATAATTAGTAAATAAAGGATTTAATTGATTTAATGTCATAGTAATATTAGTATAAAATAGTATTAAAGAACAAGAGTTAATTATATGAATTTTGGGTATGTACATTATGTTTAAATAAAATTTATGCTTATATGTGGTTGTGTTCCATGATATGTATGCATGAACGGGCTTTCTCATAATGTTAGTACTTGTATATTTGTATAAATGTGTATTGGTATGAAATGATTATGAATGTCAACATATGGGTATGAAGTAAAATGTGTAAGTGTATAATGTATAGTGTAATATAAATAGCTAATATCGAAAAAATTACGTAATATAAGGGATATTATGAATGAGAGAGTGAAGTAAATAAGTGAAAGTGACATGGATTGAAAGTACATTGCCCTTAGTAGTCTGATAGTCAAGTCTAGCTCAGGATATAGTTGGCTAGCCATAGGGACGTCTATACTGCGGTGAAAGTCATGGCAACTTGCTCTGCTTTGGTAGATTCGTGATGGTCTAACTTAGCGATTGAATGTTTAAAGTGTATTGTTCACTATAAAAGTGATAAAGTGTTAAAGTGTAAAGTGAAGAGTCTTGGAGATCACTCTAGAATGTATTGGTCCCGTGTATCTGGTTCAAAAATTTCTACTAGATTGATACTAGGAGAAAAATAGAAAATTAAAAAGTAAATTGGGGAATGTAAAATAAATGTGTGAGTCAAAGAATTAAATGATAATTAAATAAAAAGGGCTAAATTAGTGGATTTAAATAACAAATTTGCAAATCCATATTAAATGTATAACCTAAGGAAGCCCAATGGTAAATATGGAAGTAAATATGGATTAAGGAGCCATAAAGTAACTTAATGATAAAAAGTAAAGTTGAATGACAAAATAGTACAGCTAAGAATGAGATGTTAATTAATAGATAAAAGTGGAAAATTTAAAGTTTAAAATAGATATTTAACTGAAAAGTCAACAAATGCATGTTAACATTTCAGATCAAGAAATAAAATGTTAGTTTTTACAATAAAAATGTTATATTGAATAGACGATACGGGGAAATGATCTTTAAGTATTAGCATAATAAGATAGCTTTGAGTATATATCTGATTTAGATATCCACCAATTTGTATATTTTACTTGTATATAGTAGCCTTAATATAGCATACGATACAATATTAAAAAAGCTCATGATGTGTGAATGAAAGTTAAATGCTATGAAATATTCATATCTAACTGCTTAAGAATTTTATGAGATTAGCACGAGTATGTGTGATAAGTGTAGTGTATCACATGAAATGTTACATGACTGATTGAGATGCTCACATTATGGGATAATGAAAATAAATATGGTGTGATTAAATGATTATATATGGGTTTATGTATGTATGGATTTAATGAATAATTATGTGTAAATTAATATTGTGAGTTTTGGAAAAGTAAATTTGGTAGTCACCAATTAGAGTAAAGCTTAGCGCGTGGTTTACCCTCGTGCAGGTCAAGAGATAGAATTCAAGTAATAAACATGAATGTTCCAAAGGATATTTATTGGATGGGTGTCATGACAAGAAGGCAATAATGATACATTTTTTGGAATGAATAACTTGAATTCCATTTCTAGTTGGCATGTCCACTACATAGATAATTAGAATACTATTGTATCAAAGAGTTTGTATAAGACAATTATTTATAGTTGATAGTTTTGAAGTATTAATATTGTACCTTTGTATTTTGTATATTTGAATTAAGTATTGAGAGTGGATGATATATGTAAATTATAATATATGATGTGTGTGATTGGACCTAAAACGGAGGATGGGAAAACTTGTGTTGGAGTTTGTATTAGAGTAGGGTGAATGACTATATGATTTTCGAAGTGTAAATAACTTTTATTTTCAGGGGGATAGACAATATTATAGGTGGAACTCTGCCGAAATTTCGATAAAATTAAGTGGCACATTTGGAGTAGTTTATGATTTTTAAGAGCAGGTGAATTTATGGTGATATCGATTATACTATATGTTAAATGAATTGTTGTGCCCATGATGGGCTGTGGAATTATTTGGTTTATACGAGGGTATGTTAGATAGGCAACCATTATGCTATTGGAATTTGACCAAATGAATAGTAAAATTGAACAGTTATAGGTCAGTCGAGTATAGTGAAGTAATGTTGAAAAAAAAAATTACTTGGAATTCGCTATAAGCTTAAAAGTAGTTTTAAGACAATCATGGGAATTGCATAGTAAACGTTAAAACTGTAGTGTATGTATAGTATAAGAGTGTTACAAATATCTTCAAAGATAAATAAAAATATTTGATTTTATCCTTCAAAATATAATTCGATATCATTTATCCTTAGAGATAAATCAAACTTGATATTTATCTTTAAGGATATTTGAAATTTTGTATTTATCTTTAAAGATAAATATTTAATTTTTCATCTTTATCTTAAAATTAGCATTAGCCTATAAATAGAAGGCTAATGAAGAAGAAAAGGGAGGGATTCTGATTTTTTGGAGAACCTTTTGAAAAAAAAAATCAATTTTTATAAAACAAGAATTTTCTCTTTAGATTTTTTTTTCTTCTAAAATTTATCGAAAAAGAATTAGAAGTGAATTTGAGAAAGGGAAATCAATTTTCTTTTCTCTATTTACCTTCCTAAGATTCTAAACCATTCAAAAGATAGCAGTGAATTCGAGAAAAAGGAATCAATTCTCTTTTCTTAATTTATCTTCCTAAGATTTCAGATTATTTTAAAAGAACTATTATTGTAGAGGGAAAAGTATTTTCAATTTGTTTAACTGTCAACCAATTATTGTAGAATTCGAGCGAGATCTATACAACTTTTGCCTTCTAAAGATCAATAGTCTGAGGGTAAACATTCTGGGTTAATCATTCTTGCGTTAATTTCAATACCTTGGCATGAAATATATGAATTAGTTCCAAAATATAAATTAACTTATTTTGTCATTTTATTTTCCTCATTAGAAATTTATTACATGAGATAATGGGTTAAAAATGTAAGAGTTTTGATTCTAATCGGTTTTCTCCCTTTTTCGAGATCTAATGATGACTGACGGGTTGAGGGCTATACCGATGGTCGTCGTGGGATGCCTCTTCCTCCTATCGGTCACCTCTGGGACGGCCGTCCCTCAGGTATTTGGCCATCTCTGATCCCTTTTTTCTTCATTTTCAATTGATTTAATTCCCTCTTCTTACATTTGTTTTTTGCTACTATTTAATATTTTTTACCATTTTGTCATTTGCTTTGTTTTTAATTCTTTTCTTGATGATTTCAAACATGTTATTTTATTTTGATGTCATGAGTTTCACTTTCAAAGTATAGATGATATAATGGAGTCTCAAAATTGGGATGATTTGGAGACATTACCTTGGTTCATTCCTTTTACCCTTGTTAACTGAGCTTTTTTGTTAGTCTCCACATTTCGTTCCTTTTGTTTATTAATATAAATAAAAAAACACAAAAATAATTTTTATAATTAAAATAAGGTTTTCTCCAATAAAATGGGACCAAAGTCCCAATTTTTCTTCCAATAAAATGCAACCTAAAACCATTTTTTATGTATATATGCGAGGACCAATGTCCTCACCTCGAATAAATGTCCCGTTTTATGCATGATTTATATTTTCTTTTATTGGGGTTGTATTCTACTCCTGTTTTATTATAAGTTAATGTATTTTTACCTGCTTTATTTAATTCATGTTGTTTACTGATTTCGTTATGTGTCTGAATTGCGCTTTAATAAATTGCATAATTGTATGAGAAAAGGATAAAAATTTAGCTAAAAAAATCATTTGTAACCAAAACCAAGGTATGAATAAAAGTAAAATCCTAAACTCTCTCTAGTATTAGGTTTTATGAGGTTAGATGAACTTTCTTAATATCCTATTAGGATTGGGAATTCCAAAATACTTTTTATTTCCCAAAATAGACACATACGCATTGTCTTATGCTCAATAAGGTTAGATGAACTTTTCCAATGTTTTATTGGGTGGCGATTCCAAAACACCTCTTGTTGTCCAAAAATGTCCAAAAAAGATGCCTTCATAATCTTTATGGGCCTTACGAAGCTCTCATGAATACCCTAAAAGTGGGTTTTCGGGGCCACCGGGGTTCGGCGCATGTCACACAAACCCACATAAATACCTTAATTAATATTTTTGGTTTGACTTTCACACCTTTTCGGGTCTAACTTTTACCACCGGTCAACTTTGATTCGAAAGTACAATTCATGAACCCTAAAATTTTGGTGCATTATACTATAAATGTTAAATTTAATTATTTTGACATTTACATTAGAGAAAGAAGTTTTTCTCATGATGATACAGATATAGAAATAAATGAAAAGAACAAAAAGATTGTAGAGAAAAATAAAATTGAGTAGCCACTAGATAAGGAAAAAGATCTAAAAACTCATTTGGACAAATAGAAGCAAATCAACTAGCAAAAAGGCAGGCAAATCAATTATCAAAAACTAGATAGAATAATTTGTAGAAAGGCTAATAGAACAGCAAAGTGCATGACAACTAGCTGATTTGCCTAAAGACTGGAAATTTCACAAACACCACATAAAGGAGAACCTACTAACAAAACCATTAGAAAGAATAATGACTAAAAGAGCAATGCGCAAAAATTGTTGTAATGTAGCTTTTCTCTCTCAACTAGAATCCAAATATTTTAATTATGCTCAAAATGAGGAAAATTAGAATCTTGATATGCAAGAAGAATTAACTCAATTTGAAAAAAATAAAGTTTGAAATCTAGTTCCCAAACCTTTAAATTGTTCCATTATTGGTAGTAAATTGGTGTTTAAAAACAAGCTTGATGAGCAAGAAAATGTGGCAAAAAGTAAAGCAAAATTAGTTTCTCAAGGCTACAACCTATAAAAAAGGTATTGATTTTGATGAAAGTTTTACTCATGTAGCTAGATTAGAAGCTATTAAAATATTATGTGCATATGCATGTTTCAAACATTTTAAACTTTATCAAATGAATGTTAAAAGTGCTTTTTTAAATGATTTTCTAAATGAAAAGGTATATGTACCACAACCTCCTAGTTTTGAAAATCAAAAACATCCAAAATATTTTTACAAACTCAAAAAGACTTTATATGGTTTGAAACAAGCTCAAAGAGCTTGGTATGTAAGATTGAGTTGTTTTCTTCTTTCTCATTGTTTTAATAGAGGAAAAGTTGAAAATACATTTTTTTTATTAAACATAATTCATCTCACATTTTATTGGTACAAATTTATGTTGTTGATATTGTTTTTAGTCTCCTAATATTTCCATGTGCAAAGAATTTGAATCTATTATAAAGCAAGAATTTGAGATGAGCTTAATGGGAGAGCTCACATTCTTCTTGGGGTTACAAACAAAATAATGTAAAAGTGGAATTTTCATAAGTTGAGTGAAAGATGCTAAGGAATTAATTATGAAGTTCAAAGTGATGGATGTTAAATCTACCAATACACCTATAAGTCCCTCAATCAAGCTACAAAATTATGAGGAAGGCAAGAATGTTGATGAAAATACTTATAGAGGCATGATCGGATCTTTGCTCTATTTGATAGCAAGTAGACTAGATATTCATTTCAATATATGTCTATATGTTAGGTCAACATTAACGCAGCGGAATAAAATTAAAACCCAAAACAGGATCCAAGTATTTTCGATTGATTCAAAAAAGGAAGAGATAAAGAATTACTAACCTTTAGAATGAAATTAACTCCTTTAATTCAGACTGAAGACGTTGCCTTTAACACCAACGTCCTCTATCGGTATCCACACGATGAACCGATGAACAAAAGTCCGCAGGGGTGCTAGCTCCCTTGGGTGCGAATGGATTTTTCTTTTCTTTCTTTCTCAAAGAATAACGTGGCTGGGTTTTCTTTTCTTTCTTATTCTCTAATCAAGAACAATACAGCCACTCTAATCCTTATTCCTTTAGAATAACGTAATTAGAGTTTTTATTAGGTTAGACTTCTTTTATTAACATGTATCTACATACATGTAAAATAAGTTTTAAACACTTAATAATGATATTATCTCTAATTCAAAATTAAGAGATATTTTCATTATATATATATATATATATATATTTATTTATTTCTTATTCAAAATAATAAAAAATATCATATTAATACATATTATTATCTCATATTCAAAATAAGAGATATATATATGTAGATAAATATATATATATATATAAATGTGTAATTTCGAAATTAAATATAAATACCCATATTTATATTTTATTCCGAAATAACCTAAAATCCATTTTGTTCATTTGGTCATAGTGTGTGACCCAATAGGTTTATATTATGTTGGCAGTAGGCCTAATCTCATAATAAGCCCACAAGTCATAATTGGTCTCTAGCAAGACATTATAACTACCCAAATAATATAAATATCGTTAGTCCGATTTTAACCTGACAACAGAACATGTTGTTATCTTTTATCACACGATATCTTGTTTAAACATAAGTCATGGTCTATGTCAAACTTAAATTGTTCAAACATATAATTTCTCGTTCACTAAGTAGACAGATAAATTCAAATGACATTAATGACACTATCAATTCATTCGAGCACGGCCATGCATTTTACAGTCCTACTTATCGAGGGGCCCAATAGATATCTCTCTCATTAGAGAGGGACAAATTCCATCTTGATTATTCACTTTTCTCCGCATAATTCTCACTATGTCCGATCATAAACTTTATAATTATCCGATTAAAGATAACGTTTGATTATGTCAAAACATAATGATCCTTATGTAGGAAACTATGATAACCTCAGGTCAAAGGATTCAATAACATATCTATTATAAGATCACTTATGACACTATCCCATGAAGTGATCTTATAGTGGGTCTATCCAGTACTTTGTTCTCTAGCAAGTACCTATAGATTTGATTTATATCAACATATATAATCATCCCATGATTATCAATTCAAATCTATACTAGTCTTAATTTATCTTTATGCCCTTTATTGATAAATGACTAGGGACAACATGAATAACATTGTTATTTATAAACATTACAATAATGTAACATGTCAATAATATCAATGCGAAGAAAACCATTATATAAATGAAAATGTAATGATTACATCAAGGTCCAAATGTTTTGCCTAGGGCATAACCACTAACAATCTCCCACTTGCACTAGGCCCAATCATACATATATCTAATACCCATTGACCTAGTATGTCCATCATGTTTGGCCTGTGGGAGAGCTTTGGTAAGTGGATCGGCGATGTTATCATCATTAGGTACTCTGCATATCTTGACGTCTCCTCTCTCAATTATTTCTCGAATGAGATAAAAATGCCTGAGTATATGTTTTGATCTCTGGTGAGATCTAGGCTCCTTAGCCTGTGCAATAGCACCATTGTTGTCACAATAAAGACCCATAGGATTGCTGATACTAGGTACTACTCCCAATTCAGTAATGAATTTCTTGATCCATACTGCTTTTTTAGCTGCATCTGATGCTGCTATATACTCAGCTTCTGTTGTAGAATTAGCGACAGTGCTTTGTTTAGAACATTTCCAGCTTATAGCACCTCCATTTAACACAAACACATATCCTGACTGCGATCTAAAATCATCTCTGTCAGATTGGAAGCTTGCATCTGTATAACCATTTATTACTAGCTCATCTTCCAATCCTCCATATATTAAGAATGCATCTTTAGTTCTTCTTAAGTACTTAAGAATATTCTTAACAGCTGTCCAGTGACTTTCACTAGGATCTGACTGGTATCTGCTCATCATGCTCAAAGCATACGAAACGTCTGGTCGAGTGCATAACATGGCATACATGATTGATCCTATAGCCGAAACATAAGGAATCATACTCATGTGATCTCGCTTATCAGATGTCATTGGACATTGAGTCTTGCTAAGAGTAATGCCATGAGACATTGGCAAAAATCCTCTCTTGGAATTTTGCATACTGAATCTATTTAGCACATTATCTATATAAGTGCTTTGACTCAGTTATCCTTTTAGATCTATCCCTATAGATCTTAATCCCAAGGATATAAGCAGCTTCGCCCAAATCTTTCATTGAAAAAGATTTCCCTAACCATTCTTTTGTCTTTTGCATGATAGGGATGTCATTTCCAATGAGTAATATGTCATCGACATATAACACAAGAAACATCACAACGCTCCCACTAACCTTCTTGTATACACAAGGTTCATCCTCATTTTTGATAAACCCAAACTCTTTGACTATTTCATCAAAGCGAAGATTCCAGCTCCGAGAAGCTTGCTTCAATCCATAAATGGACCGTTGCAGCTTACATACCTTCTTAGAATTCTCAGGATGGACAAAACCCTCAGGTTGTGTCATGTACACATCCTCAAGTAAGTTTCCATTAAGAAACGCTATTTGGACATCCATTTGCCATATCTCATAGTCATAATATGCAGCAATAGTAATAAGAATTCTTATAGATTTAAGCATTGCGACTGGTGAAAAGGTTTCATCATAGTCAATACCATGAGTTTGTTTGAATCCTTTTGCAACAAGTCTTGCTTTAAAGGTATTTACTTTGCCATCCATGTCGGTTTTCTTTTTGAAGACCCATTTGAACCCAATGGTTTTAATTCCTTCAGGTGGATCAATCAAGTTCCAAACTTGATTATCATACATGGATTGCATCTCAGACTTCATGGCTTCTAGCCATTTCTGAGATTCCGGACCTGACAATGCATCTTGATAGGTAGTAGGCTCATCTTAATCCATGAGCATTACTTCACGACTATTTGTCATGAGAAATCCATATCTCTCGGGTTGAAGTCGTATCCTATCAGATCTACGTGGTACTTGTGTAACAGGTACAGGTTCCACAACAGGTTGTGAAACTTGTTGAGTTTCCACCAATGGTTCAATGTTTTCTTGTGTTTCTTGAATTTCTTCAAGTTGTACTTTACTCCCACTGGTTCTTTTAGAAATGAATTCCTTTTCTAGAAAGACACCATTTCGAGCAACAAACACTTTGTTCTCAGAAGGATTATAAAAGTAATATCCTTTAGTTTCCTTAGGATATCCCACAAAAAGACATTTATCAGATTTTGGTACTAATTTATCTGAGACCTGTCGTTTGACATAAGCCGCACAGCCCCAAATCTTTAGAAAAGACAAATTAGGAATTTTCCCAGTCCATATCTCATATGGTGTCTTTTCAACAGCTTTAGATGGAACTAGATTCAAAGTGAATGCGGCTGTTTCTAATGCATAACCCCAAAAGGATAATGGAAGATCTGTTTGACTCATCATAGATCGAACCATATCTAATAAAGTTCGATTCCTCCTTTCAGATACACCATTCCATTGTGGTGTTCCTGGCGGAGTTAATTGTGAAACAATTCCACAATCTCTTAGATGATTATCAAACTCTTGGCTCAAATATTCACCACCTCGATCAGATCGAAGTGCTTTAATAGTTTTACCAAGTTGATTTTGTACTTCATTTTGAAAGGTTCTAAACATTTCAAATGATTCATGTTTATGTTTCATTAGATATACATAGCCATATCTACTGAAATCATCTGTGAATGTAATGAAGTAATGAAATCCTCCCCTGGCATTTATGCTTAATGGGCCACATACATCAGAATGTACAAGGCCTAATAAGTCAGTGGCCCTTTCACTATGTACAGTAAAAGGATCCTTTGTCATCTTGCCCAATAAACAAGATTCACAATTTTCAAATGATTCAAAATCAAATGATTGCAAAAGTCCATCTGAATGGAGTTTAGCTATGCGTTTCTCATTTATATGACCAAGGCAACAATGCCATAAATATGTTGAATTTAAATCATTTGGTTTGGATTTCTTTGTAGTTATGTTATAAATATCATGATTATTGGATGTTTCTAGGTTTAGGACATAAAGCCCACAATATGAATCAGCAATACCATAAAGCATATCATCATAATAAATAGAACATTTCTTATTCTAAATAAGAAAAGAAAAACCTTCATCATCCAAACTTGAAACTGAAATAATATTCCTACTCAAACTAGGAACATAATAGCAATTGTTCAAAACTAACAAAAGCCCATTGGGCAAAGTCAACTCATAATATCCTACAGCTAGAGCAGCAACTTTTGCTCCATTTCCAACTCGTAGGTCCACTTCACCCCTTTTTAGCTTCCTACTCCTTTTGAATCCCTGCACATTTGTACAAATGTGAGATCCACATCCAGTATCTAATACCCTGGAATTAGAAGTAGATAAGTTAATTTCTATAACATAAATACCTGAAGAAGTAGTCTCACCACTCTTCTTCTTCTTTAATTCTTCCAAGTAAAGTTTGCAATTCCTTTTCCAATGACCAGGTTCATTGCAGTGGAAGCAAACTCCTTCCTTTAGAGGTTTAACCTTGGGCTTGGGTTTGGGCTTAGGCTTACCACCAACTTTTGCCTTAGTCTTAGCCTTACCCTTGACTTTCATGCCTTTCCCTTTGTTGTCCATCAGAACATGGCTAGGCTTTTTGCTTATGCCTTGCTCAACTGTTTTGAGCATGCCATGTAGCTCAGCTATTGATTTCTCCATATTATTCATGTTGTAGTTCATGACAAAATGGTCATAACTATCAGGCAATGAATTAAGGATCAAATCCGTTGCCAGTTCCAAACTGAGGGGAAATACAAGCCTCTCAAGGTGATCAATATAGCCCTTCATTTTCAAAACATGAGAGCTAACTGAAGAACCTTCAGCCATTTTGGAAGAATGCAAAGCTTTGGTAGTCTCATACCTTTCTTGCCTAGCCTGCTGTTGTAATGTTTGCTTGAGATGAGTACTCAACTCATAAGCCTCCATGTTTTCCAGATGCTTCTGAAGCTCTGGAGCCATGGTAGCCAACATAAGACAGCCAACGTCCACAGAATCATCAACATGTTTCTTGTATTTGTCCTTGACTGCCCTTGTGGCATCAGCAGGTGGCTCATTGGGAATAGGCTCATCTAGCACATACAGCTTCCTTTCTTGCTTGAGTACAATTCTCAAGTTTCTGAACCAGTTAAGGAAGTTGGTGCCAGTTTCTTTAAGTTTGTCCTTCTCAAGAATAGATCGCAGTGACATAGCAGAAGTGTTATTTGATGCAATTAATCTACAAACATGCAAGATAAATTATATTAGTACCAATTTCATTTTAGGTTTTTTTATAAACTCCCACTAAAATAGTAACCCTCATTAATAATTACAATAATTATAATAATTTAGTGGGCTAAGATCCATATTTCACTTAACTCTAAGTCAGCTTTGGCATGACGCTTAAAGTTAAGTTATTTAGGTAGGTAGCTCATTTACCAATTATATCTTATATAACTCTTAGATCATTTATGGGATTTTGACATCATATGTTCCGGCATGTTATAATCCCATCTTATGCCCTTAGGCCCAAAACCGTTTTGATAGCCTAATTAAGTCTAACCATTTTAAACATATGAGTATAGCACCATTACTCATCTTGCCTTAGTAGGATAACCTAATGCACTTCGCTTTGGCAGAACCCACATTTTGGTGATCTTAGTCTTGACAAGTGTTTTAATAATGGGTGGCATATGACTTAAAATTATGGTGAGGGATTTAATTTTAACTTATGATGTCTAATTATTTATACACATCATGCATCAATTCATACATGCAATCTCATACACATATATAAACATTCATCACATCACATACTAAGAACATATGCATAATATATATAAAACCATGTCATAGCATGGCCAAATCTATATTGATCCTCATAAGCCAATATGAAGATCAAACGTCAATCCTAGGTGTGAAAAATGGACTTGATCAAAATCTTCCATCTTACACCTCCATCGCCATGGATTTGGATTGATCTCCATTGTTGCTCTTCGTCTTCATTACAATAATAATACAAAGATATTTTACTACAACTATTGAATAAAATAAAGATTACAACAAAAATAATGACACGCAGGTCGTATTTAAAATTACAAACCCTTAAAATAGATAAAATAAAATTCATCCACAAAAGGTTCAATTGGCCATGCTATGCACCGTGCAAAGACATCATACATAAACATAATAAATCATATTTAGTTTCATATCATGCATAACATACCTTATTTCAAAAATTGATATATTAAAATTATCGAGTGATAATTATGAACGACATATAAGGCGCTACGAAGAGGTAGCACGGCTGCCCCTCGAAACTTTTTGATATTGTCAATCTTATTAACAATTTTCTGCCCAAAAAACCCTATTCTGTATGTATGAGAAAACAATTCTGTTGATCATATCAGCCATTGTTTAATCACGTTAAACAATTTAATATATACAGAATACCACCAATAAATAATTATCCAATAATCATTCAAAAGGGGGGCTATGGATAGCTGCACAAGTCGTGCTCATGAGCAAGAGTCGTGCTTACCAGCACGCCAGTACAGCCACACGGGAGCATGACTACATTAGTCGTGCTTGAGAAAGACAGTACGACGGATTGCAAGAATCCCTTATGTGAGCACGAGTCGGACACATGAGCATGACTAGTGCTCTAATGTCCCACTCGTGCTCATGAACAATTTCATTAAGCTGTCTTCTGTAAACTCTATTCTCTGTCATAAAATTAAACGATTTTTGATCAAATCAGCAATCGTTCAACAGACACAGAATAGGATCATTGAAAATTTCGTATTAAACACGTTAATACCACAAGTTAATCACATTAACATAATCAATTAACACATAATTGAATTCGTAGCCCTTAGAAAACAAGATTACATTTTTAACAATGAAAACAGTAATCAAAACCAGTGTATCAACATACATTCCAACAGAACCGAATATATACATATCACATACATATAAGTTTGAATCAATCGAATATACAAGTGGCTCCGATACCATTGTTAGGTTTCATCGGATTAATTCAACATTAACGTAGCGGAATAAAATTGAAGCCCGAAACAGGATCCAAGTATTTTCGATTGATTCAAAAAAGGAAGAGATAAAGAATTACTAACCTTTAGAATGAAATTAACTCCTTTAATTCGGACTGAAGACGCTGCCTTTAACATGAACATCCTCTATCGATATCCACACGACGAACCGATGAACAAAAGTCCGCAGGGGTGCTAGCTCCCTTGGGTGCGAATGGATTTTTCTTTTCTTTCTTTCTCAAAGAAGAACGGTGGTTGGGTTTTCTTTTCTTTCTTATTCTCTGATCAAGAACAATACAGCCACTCTAATCCTTATTGCTATTTGAATAACGTGATTAGAGTTTTATTAGGGTTTAACTTCTTTTCCTAACACATATCTATATACATGTAAATAAGTTTTAAACCCCTAATAATGATATTATCTCTAATTCAAAATTAAGAGATATTTTCATTATATATATATATATATTTATTTATTTATTTCTTATTCAAAATAATAAAAAATATCATATTAATACATATTATTATCTCATATTCAAAATAAGAGATATATATATGTAGATAAATATATATATATAAATGTGTAATTTCGAAATTAAATATAAATACCCATATTTATATTTTATTTCGAAATAACCTAAAATCCATTTTGTTCGTTTGGTCTTAGTGTGTGACCCAATAGGTTTATATTATGTTGGCAGTGGGCCTAATCTCATAATAAGCCCACAAGTCATAATTGGTCTCTAGCAAGACATTATGACTACCCAAATAATATAAATATCGTTAGTCCGATTTTAACCTGACAACAAAACATGTTATTATCCTTTTATCACACGATATCTTGTTTGAACATAAGTTATGGTCCATGTCAAACTTAAATTGTTCAAACATATAATTTCTTGATCACTAAGCAGACTGATAAATTCAAATGACATTGATGACACTATCAATTCATTCGAGCACGGCCATGCATTTTACAATCCTACTTATCGAGGGGCCCAATAGATATCTCTCTCATTAGAGAGGGACAAATTCCATCTTGATTATTCACTTTCCTCCGCATAATTCTCACTATGTCCAATCATAAACTTTATAATTATCCGATTAAAGATAACGTTTGATTATGTCAAAACATAATGATCCTTATGTAGGAAACTATGATAACCTTAGGTCAAAGGATTCAATAACATATCTATTATAAGATCACTTATGACACTATCCCGTGAAGTGATCTTACAGTGGGTCTATCCAGTACTTTGTTCTCTAGCAAGTACCTATAGATTTGATTTATATCATCATATATAATCATCCCATGATTATCAATTCAAATCTATACTAGTCTTAATTTATCTTTAAGCCCTTTATTGATAAATGACTAGGGACAACATGAATAACATTGTTATTCATAAACATTATAATAATGTAACATGCCAATAATATCAATGCAAAGAAAACCATTATATAAATGAAAATGTAATGATTACATCAAGGTCCAAATGTTTGGCCTAGGGCATAACCACTAACACAATCTTCTCCAAAAGAGTCATATTTGACTACTATAAAGAGAATTCTAAGATATCTAGTTGGAACTTCGAAATTGTGCTTATGGTAGCCAAGGAATGCTTCTCTTGATTTAATAAGATATTATGATGCAGACTATGCTATATGCATAATTGACAGAAAAAGCACTTCTAGTGCCTGTCTTTTTTCAGACATTCTTTAATTACTTAGTCTAGCAAAAAATAGAATTTTATGGCTCTATCTTAAGCAGAAGCAGAATATATTGCGGCTGAAGGAAGTGTTGCACAAGTTCTATGGATCTTACTGTAATTAAAAGATTATGGAATTGAATTTGATCAAGTTTCAATTTTATATGACAACACCAATGTAATCAACTTAACAAAAAATCTTATTCTGCATTCATGAATCAAATATATAGAAACCAGACATCACTTCTTTAGAGATCATGTTCAATGTGGTGATATTATGCTTGAATTTGTTCTAACCAAACAACAACTAGCTAGTAGTTTCACTAAACCGATCAACAACTGCCATATAAGAAAAAAATCAGGCATGGTCACTATCAAAGACTAAGTCTTCTATTGAGGTAACATTCTTTTCTATTAGATTAGAATTATATTCGTGCTTCTACAACGTCTTGTAATATATTCTCTATTAAAAATGGATAAGTTAAATGTTATCAAATATATTCTCTATCATGCATTAATTGTTGAAACTGTCGGGTTAAGCTATGGTTACATGCATCTCTACATAAGTACAAATTTAAATTTTAACCATTTAATTTAGAATATTGCTATGAAATTACATAAGTTATCTAACTAATTGGGAAAATTACCTGTTGATTTTTGTTGAACAGTTGATTTTCCTTCATACTGGGTTGTCGTAAATAATAGTGTCAAATAGCAAACACCTCCAATGCTAATCCACACTAGAGAAGGATCGAATGAACCAAGAATAGGTGACAAGAGGTAGCTAAAAACGCCTAAGACTAGTGAGAGAATTTTCAGCCATAAGAGGAAGAGAATGAGGAGGAATTTGATTCTTCAGTTGTCGTATTCAAACCCCACTAAACTGCCACTTTTATACTCAAAGTCAAAAGCATAACTCTAGTCAAATTAAAACTCTAAAAATGCTAGATATTTAATTCATAATTAACTCTTAATTGGTTAATTAAATTGGCTTAATTAAATCTAGTTCTGGCCTATTTTGAATGGGCAATGTGCGAAAGCCCTAATACTGGGCCTTTCTATATAGACTTGGATTTAATTACCCAAATGGATTCAAAATCCTATCAAATGAAATATGTAAGGTCCATAACACTTATGGATCATATTTAGTTTAACTTAGGCCAAGAATTAGGCCATTAAAGTATTTTGTATGCTTTCTGCACAAAAGCCACTTTGAGTAGGCTTTTATGCATATTACTTTGGCTCTGGCCCTATTTTTAATTCTCCAATTGATCTAATATTTTTATTTCAGTCCTATAACATTTCTAGTCCAATACTATTTTATCCCAAATCAAAATAAACCAATCTGGTCCATTATTTCATACTATGCGTAGAAAGCTCTGCGAACTTTTATGCTTATGCATACTTAATTAAACTCCTTTAATTAATTATTTCTTTTTTTATTTCCTCTATCCATAATTATTACATCTTTATTTTTACCATTTTACCCTTTCCCTATAGGAGTGTGACCCATTAGATTTTCTAGTCCACTAGATTTTCACAGTGGAGCTTCTTTTTCAAGTATTTGATATTCCTAATATAGGTACTAAAACTGATAAGAGGAAGGTACTTTCATTGTTAAAGGATTTAATAATGTAAGATTCTTACAGAAAACTACTGGGTTAGATGTTGTTAATGATAAACTCCCTTCTGCTGCTATCGATATTAAGTTTAGGGCTTTTCATAAGTACAAATGTGATTACATTGTCATAAGAACTAGTAATGTTACCTTTTTGAATGATGTTGATGATTGTCTTATTTGGCACTTCTTACATAATAATCATATTAATCTTCCTTTGCTACTGTTCAAAACCATATGTGATAAGAATTCTAAGTTGAGAATGCCATATGCTTAGCTTTTATCTAAATTATTTGAGTTATGGGAAATTAATCTTGAGAATGAAGTATCTGAGAAATTAAGAAAGGGGTATTGTATATCAAGATAGTTTAATTTGGATTCTCTTTTAAGAACTAAAGTTTAAGGGAAAAAAAAAGAGCCACTAACATTTCTGCACCTAGAGTCAGCAAAGGAACTAGAAGCAAATCAAAAGTAGGACCATCTTTTGAGCCCAACTTTTCTATCAAATGTGGAAAATATGCTTCAAGTGGAATTGTCCACCAAGCTCTCTTCTCTTCATCCTCAACTTACTGCTCCATTTCCTTAAAAGATAAATCTACTTATTCAAAAGCAAAAGTAAATCTAATGTAATCTGAAGGGAAGGATATTTCTGTGGAACTTGAGCATATACAAGCAAGTGTGGTTGAAGAAGTAGTATAAAAGTATTCCAAAGTAATTGCTTTAATTGAAGAAAATTGTTCAGAAGCTTATAGTAGCAAAGGAATTGTTAATTTAGAAGTAACATCATTAAATATTGAAGAAAACTCTAATGGTTAACAAGTAGAGGACTCAAGTGAATTTGAAGACAAGGATGAATAGTTTATCACTGACATTAGTAAACCCGCTACAGAAGCTTAAGTCTCTATTAATGCAAAAAATGAGGTAATGAAGTCTACAGTAAAGGAACTTGACATAGAATAAGACACTATCATGGTTACATTAGATGAGACTGCAAAGAATGTGGTAGCAGAACAGGAACCATATTAGTCAACTAAGCTCATTGGAGCAAACCTTGATTTGGTAGAGAATCTATTAGAAAACATTGAGATAGAATAGGAAGGCAATCTAGAGCTAGTTGAACTAAATGGTTCTGTAGGACTAGAAAATCCAATAGATTCCATGGCTAAAAGATCAAGTTTCAAAAAAAAGATAAAATTGAATTCTTTCTTTAGAAGAACAATAAATTCCTCCTGCAGATAAGTTGAAATCAGAGGACCAAGAGTTAGATTAGCAGGTTTTTGGTAGTGAATCAAAAAAGGTTGACAGTTATGATAAACCAAAAGAGGTACCAATCACTCCAAATATTGTTGCAGAGGTTGTGATTGCAAAATCTGCCTAGCTAAAATAGTTTTTGCAGTCTTTTGACCTGCAACTTGCAAAATTCAATGAAGACTTGACTAATTACTTTAAAGATCACATGAAGGATTTAACATGCATCGTAGAAGCTCACCTTTGAGAAAGAAATATGTAGCATAGGCACCCTCTTCCTTCACCTCTATTCAACTAGATCTTTCAAATCCTTAGATATCTATCTTCTATTCTTTATCTATCTACACAGTCTTCACAGTCTTTTAATCTTGAACTTGCAAATCTCAATGAAGACTTGGCTAATTACTTTAAGAATCTCATAAAGAAGTTAACATGCATCACAGAAAGTCACCTCAAGATTTTTTAGCCTTTAAGACAGAAATATGAAACATAAGCACCCTTTTCCTCCACCTCTATTCCAGCATATCCTACAAATCCGTAGATCTCTATCTTCTATTCTTTAGCTTTTTACACATTTCCTCTCTTTCATTGTTATTTGAATAATTTATTTTGTGTGGTTCTTTTTTTTTGGATTACAGACATGATTTTATTTCTATGGTTATTAACCTCCTTTTTTGCTGATGACAAAAAAGGGGAGAATTATAGGTGTGATGGTTGATGTTTATGATGGTTAATATGTGTTACATGTTACGTGGTTGCTGATATTGCATAATTTATTTATCCTTTTAGTCTAATATAATTGCAAAATTTTTATTGTGCATGATTAATGAATGTTAATATCTTATTTACTTTGTGTATACTATAGGGATTATATGTAACACCACATTCCCATCTACTAACGTAGCTTCACTGCGACAGTTGAGAATGGCTGTCACAACACACACATCACATGCACATCTCATACAATTACATTAACATACATAATCTTGTACCAATTAATTCTGTTCGCATGAAGCGGAAGACATTCACTATGCATTCTTAATGTTATACTATCATATTAGATGACATCATATATACCAAAGTTAAGCTATAATTCTTACATGCCCAAAAGTTATTAATTACATATTCATAATACAAAAGATAAAAACCTACACTAAGCAAAGATATCATAGTGTGTTGACCAACTGCACTACGGGAACGTCCTTCAATCACTTCACCGCAGAACCTATAGGGATTGGAAACCTGTGCTAAGCAATAATGTTTAGCGAGGAACAACAACAATATACGTATACATATATATACACATTTAGATTACAAGCATATGATAAAGAATATAAAATATAAGCCCTATATCCATGCTTTATTTCTAACATGCTTCGCATTCATAATATTAAGTACATGCGACAGAGGCATGGGTTAGAATCTGTCGTGAGCGCGATAGAAGCTATCATCCGATTCTGTCGTGAGCATGACAAGGGTCATGAGCGCAATAAGGGTCGCGAGCGTGACACTTCTAAGTGTTTTAAGTAAATAGTAATTGACTTAAATTGATCAATTTATGTGTTTATATGTAAAGTGAATATGCGTATGAGAATAATTGTTGTATTAAGCATAAGAATACTATCATATATAATTGCTAAAGTGAATGAATTGTGCAATGAACGATCATGCTATTCATCCATATAAAATGTGATAATATGCATAAATCGGACTAGCACTTCAACCTGCGAGTCAAGTAGTAGATTGATAGGCATGCCTATAGGGTTTAAGTGCTGCAGCAAAATGTGTCAGATTCATCTAGAATCATCAATGCGATTTGAATCCTTATTAGATTCCCAAATGCGAATATATTAATATTTTATTGATTATTCGGTACCTACGAGTGCTAATGCGAATATGTGGTATCTACGGATACTAATGTGATTACTGTACCTCTGGGTACTGATGTGATACCCGTTATCCGCATCTTTGAGTTGCAGGCAAGGCTAAAACTAATTTTATTAGCTAATCGAATAATGTGAAATTTAAGTGAGTTACCTGTGAATTCAAATGTGAGGTGTATCTGAATAGGATGCAACAATGTGAAGTAAGGTGTGACAATTATTATGCATGTACACTGAATATATGCATGTGATGAGTAAGAATTATGAAGTTAGACTTTATCTTTACTTGCTTACAATATGTTATACCTTTATGCATGAATACCTTATACTGTATACGATGTATTATTTTTGGGGCAATGTATTATATATATCTTTTACATAACCCTTTTCACAACATAAAGTATGTAATGAATTGTATGGCTAAGTTTATGTAATATTAAGATGAGGATATATGTACGCTAAATATGTTTATTCTAGCATGTGATAGTATGAGATATTCTCTGCATATATATGTGGAATGGAATTTATTGGCACCAATTGTGGCATTTCTGTAAGTTAGAGTTGTTGTGCATGTGATTGCTACATGACGACCCTTCTCGACTGCTTTAGATGAACTAGTCGTGCGGTTAGGAAAGGGCATTACAAGTTGTGGTATTAGAGCCTAGGTTTAGCCTTTTATGGGAAACGGGTAGACTAGGATGTGTATAGTTGTGTTGACCTAATGCAGACATCCTTATTTATTGTATTAGATCGATGGATCCTTCTCATAATTCAAGAGAAGAAACGGCAAAAAGTGTTAACACTTGAGAAGGGGACGTGTCTGGGTTTGGTCAGTCTAGGATAGATATTTTTGGGCATAAGGTTCCGATGGTTCTTGTAGTGGCCATACTCAAAATGTCTCAGGACATGGCAAGGGTGTCAGATCGAATGACAACATCGAAGGCTCCATTATAAATGATGAGAAAGCATGGGACAAAATAGTTCCATGGATCTAGATTGGATGACTCTGAGAAAGCGAAATACTGGATTGAAAAGGTTCAGAGGGTGCTCGGAAAGATGAGGTATTCTCCTGATCAACAAGTGGAATGTGTGGTGTTGTTGCTTCAGGGTGCTGCATATGACTGGTGAAAACTAGTCCTAAGGCATCCAATGCTTCCGGACCAGGTTACATGGGAATTCTTCGAATGGAAGTTCTGTAACAAATATGTGACTAAGGCATATCGAGAGGCAAACTTGAAGCAATTTTTAAATTTGATGCAGAGAGCCATGTCAGTGGCTGAATATGAGAAGGAATTCTATAGGCTGAGTAAGTATGCACCGCCTGGAGTATTAATTGAGGAGTTCAGATGTCGGTAATTCGAGGAGGGATTAATTGAGCAGATTAAGGCACTTTTGATCTCAATGACTATGGAATAAACTGTGAGTTACTATCGGATAGTGCAAGCTGCTATGAGAGCAGAGAGGTCATTGGATATTCAAAAAGAGAGAATGCAGAAAAGAAATCCTAACCGAGGTGGGTCACATTTAGGCAAGAGATCAAGAGAGTCTCAAGTGGCACCACCAGCTGAGTTATTTAATAGTTCAGCTACCAGAGGCAGGAAACAAGGGTCATCCTTTGCATCTGGTACCGGTAGAGGTACATCTGGTAACTGAAGTGAGGCGCCTGAATAACCACATTGCAGTAAGCGACATAGAGGTGAATGTTGGAAAGTAACTGGTGCTTACTTCAGGTATGGAAGCACTGACCATTACCTAGCCAATTGTCTAAAGGCTTACGAAGTGGCTGGGGATTAGCAAGAGACTAGTCGAGGCGGTTCTAATCTATCACCAGTTAACAGAGGAAGAGGAAGAAGACGTGGTAGCGGTGGTCAGTCCAGAGGTGGTACTGTATCAAAATCAATTGATAAACCTCCAACTGCACCGGCTCGAGCTTATGCTATGAAGGCTCAAGAGGAGTGGGATGCACCAAAGGTCATTGCAGGTACATTTCTACTTTTTGATATAGAAATATTTGCATTAATTGACCTTAGGTCTACGTTTTCTTTTGTGTGTTCTACGAGAATATGTGATAAGATGTTTATTGCTGATTACTTGAATTACGACATGTGTGTAACTAGTCCTCTGGGTAGTAGTATGAATGTGAGCAAAGTGTATAGGGATTGTCCGTTAGTGGTTCAAGGTCTTGTATTTCCTGTAGACCTGATTGAATTGCCCTTTGATGAGTTTGACTTAATTTTGGGAATGAATTAGTTGAGTCAGCATCAAGCTATAGTTGACTGTAGGAAGAAGATAGTTGTGCTCAGTAGTAGTGAAGAGTATAAGGTGACTGTGAGGGTTGTGTGCTCTAATCCCTTAGTTAATGTGTTGTCGGTAATGCAAGCTTACCGATGTCTAAGGAAAGGGTGTGAGGCTTTCTTAGCCCTTGTATTGGATTCTAAAAGAGAGCAAGCGAGAATTCAGGATATACCCATAGTGAGGGAATTTCCTGATGTATTTCCAGAAGAGTTATTTGGTGTACAGCCAGTGAGGGAAGTGGAATTATCTGTCGACATTGTGCCTGGAATAGTACCTATATCTAAGGCACCTTATCGAATGGCTCCTACTAAGTTGAAAGAATTGAAGACTCAGTTACATGAATTGTTAGATAGGGGTTTTATAAGACCAAGTGTATCTCCTTGGGGAGCATGAGTATTGGTTGTAAAGAATAAAGATGGAACAATGTGAATGGGCATTAATTACAAACACCTGAATAATGTGACAGTGAAGAATCGGTATCCTTTACCAAGAATTGAGGATCTATTTGATCAGTTGAGAGGGGCAGGTATATTTTCCAACATAGATGTAAGGTTTGGTTATTATCAGTTGCAGGTGAAAAAGGTCGATATACCTAAGAAGGCTTTTAGGACTCCTTATGGGCATTACGAATTCTTAGTAATGCCATTTGGGTTGACTAATGCACCTGTTGCATTCATGGATTTGATGAACAGAGTGTTCAGGCCGTATCTGGACCAGTTTGTAGTGGTGTTCATTGATGATATTCTGGTCTATTCCAAGAATGAGAAAGAGCATGAGAAGCATATGAGAATTGTGCTTCAAACCCTAAGGGAGCATCATTTGTATGCTAAGCTTAGCAAGTGTGAATTATGGTTAAAGGACTTGTCTTTTCTAGGGCATGTTGTGTCTTTTGAGGGTATACAGGTAGATTAGGCCAAAATTGAAACGATTGTGAATTAGAAACCACCTAGGAATGTGCCTGAAATTCAAAGTTTTTTGGGGTTAGCTAGATATTATAGGCGATTTGTGAAAGGGCCTTTAGTGATTACTTCACCATTGACTAGATTGCTTCGTAAGGGAGTTAAGTTTGAATGGTCAAATAAGTGTAAGTCAAGTTTTGAACAATTGAATAGACTGTTGGTTGAGGCACCAATCTTAACTCAACTTATTTCTTGCAAGGAGTATGTTCTCTACAGTGATGCTTCTGGTATTGGATTGGGTTGTGTATTGATGCAAGATGGAAAGGTTGTGGCTTATGCCTCAAGGCAATTGAAGCCACATGAACATAATTACCCAACTCATGATTTGCAGTTAGTTGCAGTGGTGTTTGCTTTAAAGATTTGGCGCCACTACTTGTATGGTGAGAAGTGTAAAATCTTTACCAAACATAAAATTCTCAAATATTTGTTAACTCAAAAGGAGTTGAATCTGAGACAGCTGTAGACACCGGGTCCCGAGGCGGTCCAAGGTCAGAATTACCCAATGATAAAAGCGATACTTGCTACTGAAGGTGTCAGAAAAATGCTCCCCGTGTCGAAAACTCCCGTTGTTTTATTTTTATTTTTATTTTGATCCTTATTTATATGATATATGTTTTCATTTTTATTTATTTTATTCATTTTTATTTTTATTTCTATTTTTATTTTTATTTTTAATTTCATTTTTATTTTTAATTTCTTTTCTCGTGTGCGGGCCGATCCCGCTGTGCGCACGCGCAGAACTGCATGTGCAGCTATGCTGCGTGCACAGCTATGCTACCCTTATAGCTGTGCAGCGCACGCGGAAGAAAGCTCTGCGCATACAGCAGTAATGCGCACGGAGAGGAGCTCCGCACGCGAAGCTCCACGATCGCAGCAGCGCGCGCTGAGGAGGGTCTCCGCACGCGCAGCAATGTGCGCAGAGAGAGGCTCCGTGCGCACAGCAGAGGAGGGTCTCTGGGAGCACAGACCTGCGCGCGGGGTGCCAGGGGAACGCGCGTGCAGTTCTCCCCTAGCGCGCGCGTTCTCCCCTCTCCACGCGGCCATTTGGCCTTCACCCCATCGCTTTCACTGCGTTTTCTGATTTTTTCTGACCTTTTCGAGTCTGATTTTTTCAGTTTTTCACATTTTTATGCTAATTTGGATTAATTAAAATGAAAGATTTCCTGTCCCTTCCTTTTTTTGGCCAAGACTGAAAATTAAGAGGGTGTTTATTCTTCATTTTAGGGGACGGCAAAACTAATTCAAAGAAAGGTTTTTTCATTTTTCTCTCCAGCAAACTTGCTTTCTTCTTCAAAACTCTTCAAAAAATTCTTAAATTTTATTCTCAAGTTTTAATTTTTCTTCTTTAGCAACATTTCATCTTGGGTTGGATTTGAACAAGGAAAATTAATTTCCTTTGCTCAAAATTCCCACCAAAAATATTATTTTGATTCAAATTTGTTCACAAACATCAATTTTACATTTTCTTCAAATATTCACCGCCACAAATTCGACAAGGGGGGTGGATTGAGACATCCAATTTTCGATCTATAAATTCTGAGGGTAAACATTTTTTGACCCGTCCTCATTCATTTTTATATATTATTTAATATTGTTAATATTGTTATTTTTTTGTCACTTTGCCATGTTTATTTTTTAGTTCTCATAGTGTCTTTGTTATTGTTGGCATTTTAGTTTTTTAGCTTAAGTTCTTTGTGTTTTTATTTTTTTTTTCCTTGTGGCTGCCGTTGGCCTCCATGTCCCCTCATTATTACCATTGTCATTATTATTATTATTTTTACTATTGCTATTTGATTTTTTATTATCAGCATGGTTATGCTATGTTTATGCATTTCAAACTATTAGTATCATTATTACTACTATTATTTGGTTTGTTTATTATTAATACTATTATGTTATGCTTTATATTTATTAGTATTATTATACCATGGTATTTATTCATTATTATTTATTATTCTGTTTTGGCATACCATGATTATTATTATTATTATTATTATTATTATTATTATTATTATTATTATTATTATTATTATTATTATTATTATTATTATTATTATTATTATTATTATTATTATTATTGCTATTATGTGTTATTCTTATTATTGTTATTTTATTAATTGTTCGCATTATTTTATGTTCATGTTGTTATCATCATTATTTTAGGTTGTTGTCACTATATTACGTTATTGCCATTATTCCATATTTGTTCACTGTTGACAATATCATTATTATTATTATCATTATTATCATTAATATTATTTTGTTGTGTTGCGTCATTATTATTCATTCTGACATCATTATTTATTATTGTGCCCAATATTCCTTTTACCTTCTTTTGATTAATTTTTAGAGTTATTACTAATATTTTAATGTTATTTTTTCCTGTCCGAGCTTTATTGTGACTTGCCTTATGTGAGTGCCCCGTGGCTCCCTGGATGGGCCACGACGCATAGAGGACACGTGGGTTTGGTGAGACCTTTCTTAATTCCCCCTCTTTATGTTGTGTTATTTGAAAATAATTATTTTATTCATGCACGTGTGGGATAAAAAATCACAAAAATACTTTTATAATTAAATTGGTATATTTTATTAATAAAATTGGAACCGATGTCCCTCATTTTAGCCAAGGAATGAAAAATATCACGAACAAAACGAAGAGTTAGTTTTCTCTAAAAAATGGGATCACTCATCCCGGTGTTTCAACTCCACAATCAAAATGACTCTTCAAACCCTCTTTAAATTAATGAGAAGGAACCAATGTTCCCGAACTTCGAACAAGTGCGAAGGAACCGATGTTCCTAAAATAATGTCCCGATTTATATATGTCTTTTTATTTTGATCTTGTGTGAGTGTTTTAAATTTATGTTCATTTCCTTTTTGGACCCTTGTAATTAATTTTGGGGCAATACTATTTAATTTTTGGGATTGTATTCCATCCCCATTTACATTTTAATCTCCTTCTATTAGGGTTGTATTCTGCCCCCTATTTCTCTTGTAATTGTGTGCTTGCGTGTTTACTGCTTTCTTTATTTGCTTTTTTTTTATCGCTTTCCTTTTACCGCTTTTTGAATGCTTGCGATGCGCTTTTAATTTATATGCATTGACCGTGTGAGATGAGAGGTAGAATTTTGAGAGATTAAAAACTCACTTATAATTAACCAAAGCATAAATAAGAGGGAAGTTCCGAACACCATATCTCTAGTCTTGACCAATGGAGGTGAGAGACCTTTCTTAATTTCTTGTAAATTGGGTGGCGACTCCAAAACACCTCAAAGGTGCCTATAGGTGCCATTAGGCTAGGTGGTTCCTCCCAATATTCTATTGGGAGGGATGCACTCATGATATCTTATGGCGCCCATGATCAAAAGACGCGAACCTACCCCTTGAATCCCGAAAGTGGATTCAACGTGAGGGCCCTTGCTGGGTTCGGCACACGTCACAACAGCGTAGGTGGCTTGAATTGTTTAAAGACTATAATTGTATAATAGATTATCACCCTGGTAAAGCCAATGTAGTAGCTGATGCGCTTAGCAGGAAGTCTGTTTCAGCTTTGTTGTTACAACAAATGAAGTAGAGGTTTACTTCAGATGGAGCTTTGTTAGCTCAGTTGAGAGCTAGGCCTGTGTGGAGAGATGAATTGATAATGGAGCAAAAAGATGATCTTAAATTGCAGCAAATTCTGCAGTTATTCAGAAATCAAGATAAGACTGACTATTCAGTGAATGAAGAGGGTGTACTATTTTATAACAACCGGTTATGTGTTGCAGGAAATAAAGGGTTGAGAAAAAGACTTTTGTATGAAGTGCACAATACGGTCTTTACTATGCACCTAGGTGGAAATAAGATTTACCAAGACCTAAAACAATTTTATTGGTGGCAGGTATAAAAAAGGATGTTGTAGAATATGTTTGGAAGTGTCTGACTTGTTAGCAAGTGAAGCCGGAACATCGGGTTTGTAACATCCCAAATATGGCCTAGTAGAAATTTCATGTTATTTGGATTTATTAAGGATAATTGAGTAATTTTACAAGGAAATGAGGATTTAATTGCAAGGAATTAAAAGTATTAAATGATAGAATTTTCTTTTAGTGACCAATTGGTAATTTGTAAGGACTTAAAGAGTTGTATAAGGAGCAGATGGTAAAAGTGTTATTTATGGAATAAGTGAACCAATGCATGTGTGCCAAGTGGAAAGGTGAGTGTGTGCATGTGGGAGAGAGAAAAGAGGGTTTCAAAAAAATTTTAACATCCTAAAGAAGCCATCAGATTTCACTCTCTTTCTCTCTTGCTCTCTCTCATGTTAGCCACTCTTTCCCTCTCCATTTTTTCTTCTTTCCCCATTTGCATGTGGAATCATTCATTGTTTTGGCTAGGGTTTATATTGTGAAGAGATTCCAAGAGGTAAGTGGCTGAAGTTCTTTGGGTTTTAATGGTTGAATCTTTTTCTTCTTCTCCTTCTATGAGTTTATAAAGGTTATTTTCTTGGGTTAAAGGAGTATTGTTTTGTTTATTGCAAGCATCTGGAGATAAGAGGAAAGGTAAAGGGAAAGGGAAGGTAGTGGATTGAGGCAGTGGAAGTTTGAACTTCATTAAAAGGTTTGGGAGTGTCTGTCCATTCTTATTTTTGGATCTTGGTTGATGTCAGATGTGAATGTTATTTATGTGTATTTGTATATGGAAATGCATGAGAAATCTAGCGTTGTGTATATGATTACAGTAGAAAAAGAATGATATTAAGCATGTAAATGAGTTGTATATGCATGAGTGTGAATATTGAAATTCTGGGTTGTTGACGTTCTGGTAATGTCTTCTGGATGTATAGCAAAAATATGTGATTTGTGTTAATATTGCTGTAAATGCGATCTGGAGACTTGAAGGTACGCTTTTGCATAGATATTGCATGAAAAATGGCTTTGGGCAAGATGGGGTTTTAAATTTTTGATGTACTCTATTTTTTTTACGTTTTCTGTTTTCTGCATTTTTAAAAATTCTTGGAATCAATCTTTTTCTTCATGCGGATTTTCGTTATTCAGGCTGGAAGAACACGTTTCGGACGATCGAGCACGACTCGGACAGTCGAGCACGAGTCGGACGAGGGTGCTCTTCTCGGCCTTGGTGTTTCTCTCAGCGTAGGGAGCACGAGTGGGATTGAGGAACACGACTCGGCATATGGAGTACGAGTCGTGCTCCTCTCCTCTAGAAGAACATGAGTCGGACTGAGGCATCCAACTCGTGTCTGGTGGATTTGGCCGAGTAGGAGTCGGCCACAGGAGCACGACTCGTGCTGGGTCTCTTCCTCCGCCTGTTTAACCTGTATGCCTCCCCTGTTTTCCAAAAGAATTGGGTTTCAAATGTATTTTTACATGGGATTTTTGCATTACATGGCACATTATGGGATTAAACGGTATTATCAGTTGATGATTGTTTTATTACAAGATATACGTACATGATTTATATTTTTTTATGCCTTAAATATATATGATTATATATACGTGAGTTAAACTTGTATTATATTTGGATGAGCTGTATTTGAGAGATACTTGTACATGATTAATAAGATCGCTTTATGTGAATCATATATCTATAATTTACATGCATATGGGTTATTAATTATAGAAAATATGTACAGGACTAATAATATTCTACATGAGTTAAATACTTGTGATTTACATGTTTATATTGAGATTTGTATAAGATGAATAGGTTTCTAAATTTGATCAGCCTATATGTATATATATGAGTTATGTGAGTAACTTGTATTAGTTTACATGATATGGTGATGACACTTGAGTTCTTGAGTTGTGTCCTTAAGTCTGATCAGTCATAATTAGTGGATAGATAAGCGCTTATCAAGGGTCAAGGTGTGTGTGCAGCGGCTGTATTTTAATCATTTCACACGGGCCCCGTTTGGGTCATAGATTCGGCCCCGTTTGGGTTATATAAGATGTATGAGGCCTCAGTCTCCGGTATACCTTCAGGTATACATGATTATAAGATGTTTGAGGCCCCGGTCTCCGGTATACCTTCGCGTATACATGATTATAAAAATGTTTTGAGACTCATGTCTGTATTAGCTTGAGATACTGTGTCCTATCAGTATCATTGGTACCCGTATCCACTAGTTAGCGAGTAATCAGGCTATTACTTGAAGTTATTATATGGGTTTAATTTATGCAGCCGTTATTTATATGAAATGAATATATGTTACATATATATGAATATGCATTATGACATGATGAAAGGTAATATTTGTATTCGTATATGAATGGTTAAATTTTGATATACTTGGGTATGATGAACAATTGTTATATGCATGAGCAGTATACGTTTTTATGCTGTTGTTATTATTAAGCTTATATATATGTTTATTACAATTATATGTACATGCATGTGTTGTTCCTCCCCACTAAGCATTATCGCTTAGCACGAGCTCTTTTCCCATGTAGGTGGCAGGTTCATTTTGGAGTCGGACATCTGTAGGTCGGCCACTAGAAGTCTGTAGTTGGAGTTTATTATGTGTCTTCCGCTGTATTTTTGTATTTGGGAACTGATTTTAGGAAAATGTAATTTTGTTAAGGATGATTTTGTAATTGTAAATGTTTATCTTTTACAAATCCCTTTTGTAAAAACTATAGGGTTATTTATGGATTTGTTATCTTTTAATTAAATGTATTTATTTTCTTAACTTATTTGGATATATGTTTATGTAATTGAGTTTGTATGTGAGTTTGTGCGCGTGGCGCTCCAGTATCCTTCCAATGGGAGGTAACGGGGTGTTACAGCTTGGTATCAGAGCGCCGGTTTAGTTTGTTCTGGTCCTATGTGATTGGTTGAGTATAGATTCTTTACATGAGAGTTTGTCTAGAGTCGTGGCCTAATGTAGATGTTGTGTTGTGTAGTGTCTAGATGCAGTCGGATCCAAGTGAGTATGTGGGCGAGGCGAAGGGTAGTGTGAATTGGGTTAGAGTTAAGCAGCCTATTTTTGGGCGTCCTTCAGTTGAAAGTTTTGGTATTACTCCTGGTAATTCAGCGATTGTGCAAGGGTTGATTCGGATCTTGGATAGATTTACGGCCCCTCAAGTTTCTACGAATTTTGTGATAAGGAGAGGGCAAAAGAGAAAAGTATCGGGTGTAAAAGCAAAAGTGGACAAGAGACCTCGAGAGTCACCGAAATGTCAGCATTGCCAGAGGCAACATTGGGCTAAGTGTAGGAAGCTTACTGGAGCCTGCTTTAGTTGTGGCAGCAAGGAACACTTGCTTGTCAATTGCCCTAAGACGAGTGAAAATCTAGCTCAACAAGCCAGAAAAGATGTAGAGGAATTACTTAGAGCTACTTGAGCATCATCGAAATCAGTCGCAAAGTTAGATGCTTCTGAAGGTCCAGCTAGAGTATTTGTCGCGGGTAGCCAAGAAGTTAATGAGCCCGTAGAATCTTCCGGTAAGTTTTGTTTTGTTAATTCTGATTGCGTTTTGTTTTGGTATTTGGGATATAAGTGATTAGCGGGGAAATTTTGAGGACAAAATTTCTTAAGGCGGAAAGAGTTGTAACATCCCAAATATGGCCTAGTAGAAATTTCATGTTATTTGGATTTATTAAGGACAATTGAGTAATTTTACAAGGAAAGAGGATTTAATTGCAAGGAATTAAAAGTATTAAATGATAGAATTTTCTTTTAGTGACCAGTTGGTAATTTGTAAGGACTTAAAGAGTTGTACAAGGAGCAGATGGTAAAAGTGTTATTTATGGAATAAGTGAACCAATGCATGTGTGCCAAGTGGAAAGGTGAGTGTGTGCATGTGGGAGAGAGAAAAGAGGGTTTCAAAATTTTTTTAACTTCCTAAAGAAACCATCAGATTTCACTCTCTTTCTCTCTTGCTCTCTCTCACATTAGCCACTCTTTCCCTCTCCATTTTCTATTCTTTCCCCATTTACATGTGGAATTATTCATTGTTTTGGCTAGGGTTTAAGTTGTGAAGAGATTCCAAAAGGTAAGTGGCTGAAGTTCTTTGGGTTTTAATGGTTGAATCTTTTTTTTCTTCTCCTTCTATGGGTTTATAAAGGTTATTTTCTTGGGTTAATGGAGTATTGTTTTGTTTGTTGCAAGCATCTGGAGAGAAGAGGAAAGATAAAGGGAAAGGGAAGGTAGTGGATTGAGGCAGTGGAAGTTTGAACTTCATTAAAATGTTTGGGAGTGTCTGTCCATTCTTATTTTTGGATCTTGGTTGATGTCAGATGTGAATGTTGTTTATGTGTATTTGTATATGGAAATGCATGAGAAATGTAACGTTGTGTATATGATTACAGTAGGAAAAGAATGATATTATGCATGTAAATGAGTTGTATATGCATAAGTGTGAATGTTGAAATTCTGGGTTGTTGAATTTCTGGTAATATCTTTTGGATGTATAGCAAAAATATGTGATTTGTGTTAATATTGTTGTAAATGCGATTTGGAGACTTGAAGGTACGCTTTTGCATAGATATTGCATGAAAAATGGCTTTGGGTAAGATGGGGTTTTGAATTTTTTATGTACTCTATTTTTTTTTACATTTTTTGTTTTCTTCGTTTTTTGAAAATTCTGGGAATCAGTCTTCTTCTTCATGTGGATTTTCGTTATTCAGGCTGGAAGAACACGTCTCGGACGACCGAGCACAACTCGGACAGTCGAGCATGAGTCGGACGAGGGTGCTCTTCTCGGCGTTGGTGTTTCTCTCAGCGTAGGGAGCACGAGTGGGATTGAGGAACATTACTCGGCATGTGGAGCACGAGTCGTGCTCCTCTCCTCTAGAAGAACACGAGTCGGACTGAGGCACCCGACTCGTGTCTGGTGGATTTGGCCGAGCACGAGTCGGCCACAGGAGCACGACTCGTGCTGGGTCTCTTCCTCCGCCTGTTTAACCTGTATGCCTCCCCTGTTTTCCAAAAGAATTGGGTTTCAAATGTGTTTTTACATGGGATTTTCGCATTACATGGCACATTATGGGATTAAATGGTTTTATCAGTTGATGATTGTTTTATTACAAGATATATGTACATGATTTATATTATTTTTTTATGCCTTAAATATATATGATTTTATATACGTGGGTTAAACTTGTATTATATTTGGATGAGCTGTATTTGAGAGATACTTGTACATGATTATTAAGATCGCTTTATGTGAATTATATATCCATAATTTACATGCATATGGGTTATTAATTATAGAATATATGTACATGACTAATAATATTTTACATGAGTTAAATACTTATGATTTACATGTTTATATTGAGATTTGTATAAGATGCATATGTTTCTAAATTTGATCAGCCTATATGTATATATATGAGTTATGTGAGTAACTTGTATTAGTTTACATGATATGGTGCTGACACTTGAGTTCTTGAGTTGTGTCATTAAGCCTGATCAGTCATAGTTAGTGGATAGATAAGCGCTTATCAAGGGTCAAGGTGTGTGTGCAGCTGCTGTATTTTAATCATTTCATGCGGGCCCCGTTTGGGTCTTTAATTCGGCCCCGTTTGGGTCATATAAGATGTATGAGGCCTCGGTCTCTGGTATACCTTCGGGTATACATGATTATAAGATGCTTGAGGCACCGGTCTCCGGTATACCTTCGGGTATACATGATTATAAAAATGTTTTGAGACTCATGTCTGTATTAGCTTGAGATACTGTGTCCTATCTGTATCATTGGTACCCGTATCCACTAGTTAGCGAGTAATCAGGCTATTACTTGAAGTTATTATATGGGTTTAATTTATGCAGCCGTTATTTATATGAAATGAATATGTGTTACATATATATGAATATGCATTATGACATGATGAAAGGTAATATTTGTATTCGTATATGAATGGTTAAATTTCGATATACTTGGGTATGATGAACAATTGTTAAATGCATGAGCAGTATACGTTTTTATGCTATTGTTATTATTAAGCTTATATATATGTTTATTACAATTTTATGTACATGCATGTGTTGTTCCTCCCCACTAAGCGTTATCGCTTAGCACGGGCTCTTTTCCCGTGTAGGTGGCAGGTTCATTTTGGAGTCGAACATCTGCAGGCCGGCCACTAGAAGTCTGTAGTTCGAGTTTATTATGTGTCTTCCGCTGTATTTTTGTATTTGGGAACTAATTTTAGGAAAATGTAATTTTTATTAAGGATGATTTTGTAATTGTAAATGTTTATCTTTTAGAAATCCCTTTTGTAAAAACTATAGGGTTATTTATGGATTTGTTATCTTTTAATTAAATGTATTTGTTTTCTTTACTTATTTGGATATATGTTTATGTAATTTAGTTTGTATGTGAGTTTGTGCGCGTGGCGCTCCGGTATCCTTCCAATGGGGGGTAACGGGGTGTTACAGGGTTCCACATGGTTTATTGAATCCTCTTCCCATTCCACCGTGGAAATAGGATAACATTTCCATGGATTTTCTTTCGGGATTGCCTTTGACATCAAAGCAGCATGATTTAGTGTGGGTAATAATCAATCGATTTTCTAAGATATCTCATTTTATACCGGTTCAATTGGATTAGTCCATAGATAGGTTAGCTGAGTTCTATGTGAAAGAAATTGTCAGACTGTATGGGATTCCCTTATCCATTATAACGAATAGAGATCCGAGATTTACTTCTAAGTTCTGGAAGAATTTACAAGTTGCTATGGGTACAAAGTTGAATTTCAGTACGGCATTCCACCCACAGATGGATGGACAGTTAGAAAGAGTCATTCAGGTGTTAGAGGATTTGCTTAGAGTTTGTGTATTGGATTTCTCTGAGAGTTAGGATAAGTATATTCCACTGATGGAATTTGCTTATAACAATAGTTATCAAGTGAGTGCTGGCATGGCGCCGTATGAAGTGTTATATGGTAGAAAGTGTCGATCACCGGTCTGTTGGATGAAATTGGGAGAACATAAGGTTATTGGTTTTGACATAGTAAGGGATACTGAAGAGAAAGCAAAGATCATTCAACAACATTTGAAAGCTGCTAGTGATAGGCAGAAGTCGCATGCAGACCTAAACAGGAAAGAGATTGAGTTTGTAGTAGGTGATAAAGTGTTCCTGAAAGTATCTCCGTGGAGGAAGGTATTGCGATTTGGGAAGAAAGGGAAATTGAGTCCGAGGTTTATTGGACCTTATGAGGTGTTGGAAAAAGTGGGATAAGTGGCTTACCGGTTAGCTTTGTGGGATGAGGTAGTTGATGAATATAAACATGTTGTTTTATGTTGGGGTGATCTATGGAATTGTTGTGTTAATTGTATAGCTTGTCGCTTGATATGTAATTAAACATGTTGAAATGTAATTATGCATGTTGGTTAGTGAGTTGGAAATCTATCTTAGGAAGTCACTTAATTAATACAACTTAATTGGACTAGCGAATTATTGGTAAAATAAAATCATAAGGTATTTAACATTATGTGTTAGTGTGAGTTATAACTTTGATGATATAATTTGTAATGGAAAGAAACAATATGAATTGTACTATTGTGACCTTAAAGTACTGATAGAGATTTGCTAGTGAATGATAGGAAATAAGTGGTTAAAAGAGGTCCTATGTAAAGAGGGGTTAAGAGTGGAAGTGAGGAAGTGAGTTTTGGAGCTTGAAATTGGAAATTTGGGTTCTGTCGCGAGTGCAACAGAAGGCTCCTTAATATTGGTATTGTCTTCTATCGCGGGTGCGTGCAGGTGCACGAGCACGACAAAGCATGGATTAAGTTTTGTCGCGAGCGCGACAGAAGCTATCATCCAATTCTATCTCGAGCGTGACAATTCAAAGTGTTTTAAGCAAATTGTAATTGACTTAGATTGATCAATTTATGTGTTTATATGTAAAGTGAATATATGTACGAGAATGATTATTGTATTAAGCGTATGAATATTATCATATATAATTGCTAAAGTGAGTGAATTATGCAATGAACAATCACGCTATTCATCCATATGAAATGTGATAATATGAATAAATCAGACTAATACTTCAGCATGTGAGTCAAGTAGTGGATAGATAGGCATGCCTATAGGGTTTAAGTGCTACAACTAAATGCGTCAGATTCCTCTGGAATTATCAATGCGATTTGAATCCTTATTTGATTCCCAAATACGAATTTGATGATATTTTATCTATTATACCTACGGGTGCTAATGCGAATGTGTGGTATCTACGGATACTAATATGATTAATGTACCTCTGGGTACTGATGTGATACCTGTTTTCCGCATCTTTGAGTTATAGGCAAGGCTAAAACTAATTCTATTAACTAATCGAATAATGTGAAATTTGAGTGAGTTACCTATGAATTCAAATGTGAGGTGTATGCGAATATGATGTAACAATGTGAAGTATGGTGTAACTATTTTTATGCATGTACACTGAATATATGCATGTGATGAGTGAGAATTATGAAGTTAGACTATATCTTTACTTGCTTACAATATGTTACACCTTTATGCATGAATATCTTGCACTGTATACGGTGTATTATTTTTCCCCACTAAGTGTTATCACTTAGCACGGGTTTTTCTAAACCGTGTAGGTTCGAACGTGAAGTGATTTCAAAGGATAGATCCACATTGGCAACAGTCAATACTAGGAGTGCCTGTAGTGTAGGTTTTGGGATTTTGGGCAATGTATTATGTGTATGTTTTACATAACCCTTTTTGCAACATAAAGTATGTAATGAATTGTATGGCTAAGTTTATGTAATATTAAGATGAGGATATATGTAAGCTTAATATGTTTGTTCTACCTTGTGATAGTATGAGATATCCGCTGCATATATATGTGGAATGGAATTTATTGGCACCGATTGTGGCATTTGTGTAAGTTAGAGTTGTTGTGCATGTGATTGCTGCGTGACGACCCTTCTCGACTGCTTTAGCTGAGCTAGTTGTGCGATCAGGAAAAGGCATTACAGAATCAATATGCATTGGGATTCCAAAGGAATCAGACACTTTGGCTGTAGTACTAAGACCCTATAGGCATGCATATCTATGCACTACTTGACTCACAGACAAAATATTAATTTGATTATTATTAGTAATATTATAGAGAATAACACCATTAAAATAGCATCATGATAAGCATCATCACATTACTTATTTACGCAATGCCTTACCTCATAATTCACCCATCATTGCATAATTATGGATATACATATATATTTATATATAAATGTAATCACATGATATCCACAATAATAACTTTCATATAAATTTTCATTTATCAATCAAATGTATTAATTAACAAGAATGAAGTAAATTATAGATTCTTTGTAACATCCAGATGTGTCGCGCTCACGACAGAATGTGAAGATTAGCTTCTCATCACAGGCTTTGAGGTATGTTCATCGAGTCCTATCCAGCTCTTACCTTGGCCAGGCTGAGAATCCTTGATCGGTTAGTGGTGCCGAAATTTAAAGTCTGTGGGCAATGGTGATAAGCCGACGACTCAATATTAGCCATGAGATTTTTGCTGATCTGGTTAGGTTAGCACAAGGGACAGCTCCATTTATATGTGTTGGGGGTGTAATCACCAGGCTACTGACCTACCTGAGGGTTCCTCTAGTTGACTTTGGGCTTTCACCGAACGAGGATGTTTATGTTCACTTAGCTATAGCCTAGACTATGGGGATGGTAGCTCAGATACTCAATCATCCCGAGGAGTACAGATTGCTTACAATAGCAGAGACCGGATGCCTCTTCCATCTACCCTCACTCCAGCCAGCACTAGAAGAGCCAGAGGAGGAGGCCCAACTGAAGGTAGACCAGCCACAACAGCAGTAGCCCGAGGAGGAGCAACCTCATTCCCCTCTGGATCAGGGCATGAAAATAGACTTTTATGAGATGATCCGCACTCCATCTTCTCATCTGGGCCGAACGCATAGAGGAGAGAGATAGGTGTTAAGCGAGTGCCTATACAGACAAGAGAGGCTCTTAAAGGATTTGAGACATGGTCTGAGTGCGTCTTAGGCAGTGACAGCCCAGAGGATCGATAAGACCGTCCAGCTGGTTGATGAGTCCGTCACCTCTCTCAGATTCTGAGTGGAGATTTTAGAGGCCTCTATACCAGCCATATCCGGGGCCATCAGGGAGTTGCGCAAGTAAATAGAGGATAGGCTTACTAGGATTAGGGATGCCCCCAGGCGCCAGAGCTCAAAGCAGACACAGGTTTTATCAAAGCTGGTGAGAGTGATTAGCGAGTTCTTGGAGTTCCTCATGACTTGTACTCAATCCTTTTATGGATGGGGATGCTCGGATTCAGTCCAGTACCCTTTGCAAACAGATCTGCTGGTAGTGCCTCGATCCCCACCGACGGATGTCATTCATCAGCAGCCAGCCGCTAGAGCCGAACCCTCAGCATTTCAAGATCAGCATTCTTCTTCTAGAGCCGTCTGATTATCCTCTTTTGTAGTGCATATTTAGGGAGATTTGTGTATTTATATCTTTTGATGTACAAACTTTTTATTATTATCTATTTAATCACAACTATTATGTTTCTTTTAGATTCTTTCTTATTCTTTTATGCAAGCGCATAAAATAATAATAATAATAATAATAATAATAATAATAATAATAATATTAAATAATAATAATAATAATAATAATAATAATAATAATAATAATAATAATAATAATAAAAGGATAAAATAATAAGAACCATAACTAATAAAAGAGATGAACAAGCAAGATATTGAAATCATATTTTAAAAGATCCAATTAATACAATGGTTTGACAAAATCATGTGAAATTACAGAAAATTGCACTCCAACAGTATATCAAAAGAGAACTGGCGACAATCATACACCTACGGCTCAATGGCGACAATCTTATGCCAATGTCTCGAATGTGACAATTATTTGCCAGACAGTCCAACTATAGTATATCAAAAGAGACATGGCGACAATCATACGCCTACGGCTCAACGGCAATAATCATATGCTAATGTCTCGAACGTGACAATCATATGCCGGACAGACCAATTGCAGTATATTAAAAGAGACATGGCGATAATCATACACCTACGGCTTAACGATGACAATCATATGCTAATGTCTCGAAGGCGACAATCATATGCAAGATAGACCAACTGCAGCATATCAAAAGAGACGTTGCGACAATCATATGCTTGCAGCTCAATGGCGATAATCATATGCCGATGTCTCGAAGGCGACAATCATATGCCGGACAAATAAATTGTAGCCTACAAAACAAGTCGTGGTGACAATCATATTCTTACAACGCGACGACGACAATCATTGGCCAAGGTCTTGATGGCGATAATCATATGCTAGATAGAGTAGCTATAGTCTTCAGATATCTCAACAATGACAATCATATACCAGACTGATCAAACACAGTCTTCAGCGCGACTCGGCGCCGACAATCATAAGCCACCATCTATGATCTTCAAATAGCACAGCAAAAAGGCAAGGATTGCCTTAGGTACGCGCTTTTTCTCTTTTTCTCTGAATTTTGGCTCATCTAGACATAAGTGCACTAGTTTCCCAAAAATTAAGGGCAACTATAAACACTAGGTCCCGAGGCAGCTCAGATTAGAGTTACCCAATTAGGATATCGGTACCTATTTCACAAGTAGAGGAGTGAGGTTGTAGGTTTTTGCCCCTGATTTTTACACATTTTAAGGATATTGGTGACCAAAAATCCTTTTGAGTCTCTTTTGTTTTAAAAAAAAAAGCCTTTTTAGATGGAAAAATTTATCTTTTGGTTAACCGATGGCCGTCGATCAACCAGGATGCCCGTTAGATGCATCGAATGATGCTGGGTAACCGTTTCTCAACCGAGGGCCATCCATATTACTGTTGTTTGTTTCCCCCACTAAGCGTTATCGGTTAGCACGGTGTTTTCACCCGTGCAGGTGCGGAAGGTGTATAGCTTTTGGGAGAGTCGCCGCCAGTCAAGCCAACACAGTGGGATTGTTGATAGGACTTAGATCATTTTTGTATTATCATTATTTTGTAATAGTGATCTCTCTTGTATTTAGTTTTCGCTCAGCTTCCGCTATGTATCTTTAAAAGTTGTAATTATGTTAGAATCATAACAGTTATGTATTGAATATTGTTATTCTGTCATTGAATGTTCAGTATGGTTTTAAGTTTTAATTTTCGTTATTTATATTATGTGAATGAATGTTTGTACATCGTTCTGTTTGGTGTGACACCCCTGCTCGTACGGGTTCTCACTCCCTCGTGTATGGGTTTCCCCTACGTATGGGTAAGGGGTGTTACACTAGAGACCTATGGCTTGCGACTGTTGCTGCTAAGGACCTGTTTCATTCTCTGCATTTATCTTGTCGACCACCTCCGGGCCTGTACGACGTAGAGTTGTTGACGAGTTGTAGCGTACTCTGCTGTGACTCATCACCTGCACGACGTAGAATCGTCAACGAGCTATAGCATACTCTGCTATGACTCGTTGCCTACACGGCATAGAATTGTTAACGAGTTATAGCGTGCTTTACTGTGAGTCATTGCCTACACGGCATAGAATTGTCGATGAGCTGTAGCATACTCTGCTGTGACTCGTTACCTGCTCGGCATAGAATTGTCGACGAGTTGTAGCGTACTCTGCTATGACTCGTCGCCCGTCCCGCGTAGAATTGCTGACAAGCTATAGCGTACTCTACTGTGACTCATTGCCTACATAGTGTAGAATTGTCGATCAGCTATAGCGTACTCTGATGTGACTCGTTGCCTGCACAGTGTAAAATTATTGATGAGCTATAGTGTACTTTGCTGTGACTCGTTCGCAATCATTTTGCTGACCACCATTCGATCTGCATGGCATGCTTTTACGAACCCCCCATTCGGTCTGCAAGGCATTTGATCACTGCTATTGAGCTGCAGTGTTATTCAACTGTGGCTCATTCGCAATCATTTTGCTGACCACCATTTGGTTTGGCACGGCATGCTCTTGCTAACCCTCATTCGGTCTTCAAGGCATCTGATCACTACCATTGAGCTGTAGTGTTATTCAACTGTGGCTCATTCGCAATCATTTTGCTGACCACCATTCGGTCTGGCACGGCATGCTCTTGCTAACCCCCGTTCGGTCTATAAGGCATTTGATAACTGTTATTGAGCTATAGTGTTATTCAACTGTGGCTCGTTCGCAATCATTTTGCTGACCACCATTTGGTTTGGCACGGCATGCTCTTGCTAACCCCCATTCGGTCTGCAAGGCATCTAATCGCTACCGTTGAGCTATAGTGTTATTCAACTGTGGCTCATTCACAATCATTTTGCTGATCACCATTCGGTCTGGCACGACATGCTCTTGCTAACACCCATTCGGTCTGCAAGGCATCTGATCACTACCGTTGAGCTGTAGTGTTATTCAACTGTGGCTCGTTCGTAATAATTTTGTTGACCACCATTTAGTTTGGCACGGCATGCTCTTGATAACCCCCATTCCGTCTGCAAGGCATTTGATCACTACTATTGAGCTGTAGTGTTATTCAACTGTGCCTCATTCGCAATCATTTTGTGGACCACCATTCGTTCTAGGACGGTATGCTCTTGCTACCCCCCATTCGATTTTTAAGGCATTTGATCACTGCCGCTGAGATGTAGTGTTATTTAACTATGGCTCATTTGATACACCACATTCATCTTGCTGACCACCTCCGGGTCTACATGACGTAGAATCACTGATGAGTTATAGTGTACTCTGCTATGGCTCATTTATTACACTACATTCATCTTGCCGACAACCTTCGGGCCTGCACAGTATATCCCTGCCAACCACTATCTGATTGGCATGGTGACTCATTCGTCGTCGTCTTTGCTGGCCCTTATCCTGAACCTTTTTTCCTACAAAAAGGGGCAAAACTAATGTGCAGGGTATATAAAAGCGATGCGTACCTGTGGCAGTACATAACTATTGGGGTCGACGTCAGACCGGTGCCCCCTGAAGGACGGTTGGTTTTTCCCTTGAGAGGGATTTATGGAATATGAATATCATCCTCTTGATTGCATCGAGTCATTTTCTAGGCTTCCAAAGTGCGAATATCATCTTCTTACAAAGTTCAAATATCATCCTCTTAGAGATCCCTTACCGACTGTGATATACCAGATACCGATCCCTCTATCATCTCTAACCGGACCCTCCTTGTTGAAAAGTCCTATGTGCCTCTTAAGTGGGCTTTGTGCTCGCAAGGAGACTTTGAAAATCTATTCTCACTGAGAGACTTAAATGCTCACTGAGAGGCTTTGATGTTCACTGAGAGACTTTGATTTTGAGCCTCCAGAGAGGAAATTTGGTTTGGGCCTCCTCAAAGGAAATTATATTTGAGCCTCCGGAGAGGAAATTAGATTTGAGCCTCCTCAAAGGAAATTATATTTGAGCCTCCAGAGAGAAAATTAGATTTGAGCCTCCTCAGAGGAAATTATATATGAGCCTCCTCAGAGGAAATTATATTTGATGTTTCGAGACTTGCCTGCAGGTAGATAGATTTTAGAATCTTAAATGTTTCTTAAGAGGATTTTGGTCTTGATTTTTTTTTTTTTTTGGGATTTTCACATTTTGAATGTATTTGAATTTTTACAGTATGTTGGATTTTCAAGGCCTTGAAAATATCTTCTTCTTTTTTTTGTTTTATTTTGTATTGGTTTTGTTTGTGTTTTTTTTTTCTTTTGCTTAAGAACTTGTATTCTTTGTACAATTTAATTTGGATTTTTGTACACTTATTGTGTGTTGTGTGTGAGCATACATCTTATGATAGAGAAACTTACCTGATTGCTCCCGGTATGGTGTGCATAAATAGACTTGCTCTTTTAAATGTTCTCTTTGGCGTGGGTCTGCGGGATTCCTTTTTCATGAGGACTTCATATTGATCTAATTATCCAGCATGGATGAGTGCCGATATTAAGCTGAAATTGTATCTCGGCCCGCTTTTGCATCTGATTGCCTCCAACTAAAGTACGTGTGGGTAGTCTAGTTTCTCAAAGGATCTTATTTTCTGTAGATTTATGTGATTCTGTATTGCCCTCAGCATGGTGTGCCCGAGTAGGCTTATTTTTCTTGGCGTTCCCCCTCTGTACAGGCCCATATGATTTTATGACAAATGCCATGACTAACAATGTTAAACTGAATCTATCTCTTGGATGACCTCTGTGCATAAGGTCTATTTGGACCTTTCCCTTAGAGTTATGTACACAGCAATGTATACAAAAGATTGTGTGTGCGCATGGAATTATGTGTGTGAAATATATACACAAAGCTATATACAAGAAACGCATGCAAAGGATTAATGTACAAAAATTATGTATACACAACTATACGTGTAAAGGATTGAATTCAGGTGATATGTGCTTGTGATATGCATGCTAAACATGTGTAAAGAATTATGCGTTACAAGTATGCAAAAATTATGTACACTAAATGTGCGTGAAGGATTGAATATGCAGGATATATACAAAGTTGCATGGGTGAATGCATGCATGGGTTTTTAATCCGTGTAGGGTCGTCGACGAAGTGATGAGAAGGATGTCCCTGCATTTTGGACTGATCAACACATTAGGTCTCCTTTCCCTAGTGTAGATTTTGGATACTTTTGTTAAGGCTTGTAACTAATGATACAATTATTGGCATGTATTAATTATTGTATAACTCATTATGGGATGTAATTTAACCGAACTGTATGGTTTTATGTATGCGATATGAAAGTTTCCCTCTGCATGCAAACGAAATTAATTGGCTTGAAATGTTATAATATGATATTATGCATGTGTTAAGTAGGAGCCTTGCATGTGGTAAGTGTTATGGCAACCGCTTCCAACCACTGTAGCATAGCTGCGCTTGTGAATGGGAGTGGGGTGTTACAGATAATGTGTGATGCTAGTGATCTAGCAGTAGGATGTGTGTTAGGTCAGCGCCAAGATAAGCATTTGCATGTCATTTATTATGCTAGCCATACATTATCGGTACCTCAATTAAATTATACAATAACTAAAAAAGAAATGTTGGTGGTTGTCTTTGCATGTGATAAGTTTAGATCTTATTTATTGGGATCTATGGTTATAATCTATACAGATCATGCAGCCCTTAGGTATTTGTTTGCTAAAAAGGATGCTAAACCTCGTCTTATATTTTCTTTTATTACGAGAATTTGACATTGAGATAAAGGATAAGAAAGGCTCTGAAAATTTAGTAGCTGACCATTTGTCGAGATTAGAAAATAATGAAGGACCTTTGGGTGATAGTGATGAAATTAATGAATCTTTTCTAGATGAGGCTTTAATTTTAATTGAGCAAGTGAATGTACCATGGTATGCAGATTTTGATAATTTTCTTGCTGCAGGAATTGTACCTCATGGTTTAACATGGCAACAAAAGAAAAAATTATTTTCTAATGTTAAGAATTACCTTTGGGAGGATCCTTATTTGTTTAAGATAGGTGGGAATGGTGTGATTCGTAGATGTGTGATGGAAGAAGAGTATGTGAACATCTTGCAACATTGTCATTCGGCATTATATTTGGGTCATAATGGGAGTACAAAATCTGCATCTCATGTGCTTGAGTGTGGATTTTATTGGCCCACTTTATTTCATGATGCTAGGAGTTTTGTAGCCCAATGAGATAGGTGATGCGGAACCAAATAGCTAACAAGCTACAAACCCACACATACAAGATGGTTAGCAAAGAACAAATTAGATAAAAAAAAAACCCACCCTATTGAACCCCCAAACAACTTGTGAATGGAAACGCAAATAATTGGGAATTTAGAAGGAGAAAAATGCCACAACTCAAAAGAATTGATAAGTTAATCAAGTTCTTGATGCAATAGAAAAGAAAGAAATTCACTCTCAATCTAAGCAAGAAATTTTGGCTATGCCAAGAAAATATCATTCAAATCTGATTTTTACAATGTCCTATGAGGTATTTATAGCCTCCTAACTTAACCTAACCCGAATTAAGCAATTAAGGCCTTTTAAACAAGTAGGCCGAAATCCAAATGGGCTGAACAAGCAACATAAGCCCAATTAGATAAATAATAGTCTTAACTTAAAATAAAACCCAATAATTAAAAGAGTTGGCCGAATTTTAAATCCTAAAATAAAGACTAACTACAACCCCACTACCTAAACTAAACCCATTTAAGAAAGCCCACACGCCTAAAGATTCGGCACATCTTTATTAGATGCCTCCAATAGGCTAAGTAGCTTATGTTTGTCTTCAAGCCCAGTTTGACACTTTTCAAAAGCATCTTCATTTATTTCTTGAGTAACAAAGCCTTGCACATACGCTGTCATAGCCATCTTCAGCTTCTTAGCTCGCCCTCTTGTGATTAGACCACTTGGCATCTTCAAAAGGTCTTTAGTGGATGGTGTTTTGCATGTCTGATCCGTATCATTCCCTCCCTCCTCAAAAAGATTTGTCCTCAAATCTGAATCCACATCAAAAGGAGAAAGGTCATAAACATTAAATGTAGCCGAAATACCATACTCACCTGGCAAGTCTATTTTCTAGGCATTATAGTTGATGTGCTCCAAGACTTGAAATGGACCATCACCATGAGCATCCAGTTTGCTCTTCCTTTTGTTTGGAAACCTTTCCTTTCAAAAATGCACCCAAACCCAGTCTCCAAGGGCAAACACCACTTGCTTCCTTCCCTTATTAGCTCGATCCGCATGCTACTTATTCTTCTTCTCGATACTTGCCCGTGCTTTCTCATGCAAGGATTTCACCAATTCTGCCTTCCTACTACAATCGAAACTTGAAAGCTCATGTAAAGGCAAAGGACAAAGATCAAGCACAGTTAGTGGGTTAAAACCATAAACTAGTTCAAATGGTGAAAAACCAGTGGAAGAATGTATACTCATATTATAAGCAAATCCAATAAATGGCAAACAATCCTCCCAAGTTTTAAGATTCTTACCCACAATAACACGTAATAAAGTCCCCAAAGTCCTATTCACAACTTCTGTTTGTCCATCAGTTTGAGGGTGATAAGCAGTAGAAAACAACAACTTTGTTCCTAACTTACCCCATAAAACACACCAAAAATGTGAAAAGAACTTTGTATCCCTATCTGAAACTATGGTGTGTGGAATACCATGCAAATGGATAATTTCCTTAAAGAATAGATTAGCAATATAAACAGCATCATCACATTTATGACACGCAATAAAATGAGCCATTTTACTAAACCTATCTACCACAACAAAGATACTATCCCTACTAAATTTTGTCCTAGGCAAAGCAAGCACAAAATCCATGAAAATGTCAGTCCAAGGACAATTAGGTACGGGTAAAAGCATATACAATCCATGAGGCATAGATTTAGACTTAGCTTGTTTACATGCAACACATGCATTACACACCTTTTCCACATCTTTTCGCATGCGTGGCCAAAAGAAATGCTCATTCAACATGTCATAGGTCTTATGTACCCCCAAAATGTCCTATCAATCCCCCACAATGAGATTCTAATACAAGCAAGTCACACATAGAACATTTAGGTAAACAAAGCTTGTTGCCCTTAAATAAAAATCCATCATGTCTATAGAATTTATCTAAGGCTTTATGTTCACATGCATGATATACATTACCAAAATTGGAATCACCATCATATAGTTCCTTCATATGCTCAAATCCTAACAGCTTAGAACTAAGTGTAGAAATCAAGGCATATCTTCTTGATAATGCATCAGCAACAATATTATCCTTTCCATACTTATATTGAATAACATAGGGAAATGTTTCAATAAATTCAACCCATTTAGCATGCCTTTTATTTAACTTACCTTGTCCTTTCAAGTGTTTGAGGGACTCATGATTGGTGTGAATGACAAACTCCTTGGGTAGGAGGTAATGCTGCCACACATCCAATGCTCTCACCAAGGCATAAAGCTCCTTGTCATAGGTTGAATAATTAAGTTAGGCTCCACGAAGCTTCTCACTAAAATATGCTACTGGTTTCCTGTCTTGCATTAGAACAGCCCCAATACCTATACCAGAAGCATCACATTCAATTTCAAAAGTCTTATCAAAATTAGGCAATGATAAAATAGGAGCAGAACACAACTTCCCTTTCAAATTTTCAAAAGCCTTTTGATGTGCTTCTCCCCACTTAAACCCAACTTCTTTCTTGATTATTTCTGTAAGTCGTGCAGCAATAGAAGAGAAATCCTGCACAAAATGCCTATAAAAATGTGCTAAGCTATGAAAGCTCCTCACATCCGAAATAGACTTAGGCTTGGGCCAATCTCTAATTGCCTTCACTTTCTCTTCATCCACTTCAATACCCTGTGCACTGACTACAAAACCAAGAAAAACAAGACTATCTATACAAAATGTGCACTTCTTAAGTTTAGCATACAACTTTTCAAGCCTCAAAGTTTGCAAAACTAACTTAACATGCTCAATATGTTCCTCAAAAGACTTGCTATAAATGAGTATATCATCAAAGTAAACAACAATAAAGTTTTCTAAATATGCACGCAATGCATGGTTTATAAGTCTCATAAACATGCTAGGGGCATTAGATAGCCCAAATGGCATGACTAACCACTCATACAAACCATATTTAGTTTTGAAAGTTGTTTTCCATTCATCACCAGGTTTCATTCTTATTTGATGATATCCACTCATTAAATCAATTTTAGTAAAATACACAGCACCACACAATTCATCTAACATATCATCAAGCCTAGGAATAGGATCTCTATACACTATAGTGATTTTGTTGACTGCACGACAATCAACACACATCCTCCATGTTCTATCCTTCTTAGGCACCAATAGAATGGGTACTGTGCAAGGACTCATACTCTCCCTAACCAATCCCTTCTCCATGAGTTCTTCCACTTGCCTTTGCATCTTCTTAGTTTCCTTAGGATTGCGTCTATAGGCTGGTCAGTTAGGAATGGTGGTGGATCCAGGTACAAATTCAATCTGATGTTCTATCCCTCTCAAAGGTGGTAATCCATCTAGTAGCTCATCAGAAAAGACATCTGAATACCCCTGCAACAAAGACATAAAACTAAAAGGCAAAGATTCATGGTCAATGTCAGTGTCAGAAAATAAAATCTCTTTGTAAGTTACAAGGATCAATGGTTGTCATATTGCTAAAACACTCCTAACCTCTCTTGCCCTTACATAAAAATTTTATTTTTGCCTCCCACCTTTCTTATTTTCACCAATGGGCCATTTATTTGTTTTGTTTCTTTTCTGGCCTCTTTTCCCCCTTTTCTTTCTTTTTCTCTCTTAGTTTCACTCCCCTCTTCTCTCTTGGCCAAAGCCTCTCTCTCCCTCTCAACTAATTTCTTTTGATCTTCAAACACTTCTTGAGGTGATAATGGTGCTAATGTAACCTTTGTACCTTCATAAGAAAATGAGTAACAGTTAGTGTATCCATTATGTAAAACATGTCTATCAAATTTCCATGGCCTCCCAAAAAGTAAATGGTCTGCCTGCATAGGTACTAAATCACAAACTCCCTCATCCTTATACCTCCCAATAGAAAATGGCACTCTTACTTGCCTTGTGACCTTAATCTCTGCACTATCATTTAACCATTGTAACCTATAAGGTCTAGCATATCTTTCACACGCTAAATTCAGCTTATCAACCATATTCACACTAGCTACATTAGTGCAACTACCACCATCAATAATAACGGTGCACACTCTCCCCTTAACTAAACACTTGGTGTGAAATATGTTCTCCCTTTGCTTTAGGCTTTCTTCCTTAATATTCAAGTTTAAAGCACACCTAGCTACTAAGGACTTCCCATTTTTAGCAACTAATAACTCTCCATCACTATCACAATCACTACAGTCCTCTAAAGGTGGCATCTCATCCTCACTATGTTCCGATTCAGAAGTAAGTTCCCCAACATCCCTAGCAATTATAACTCTTTTATTAGGACAGTCATGTGCCATATGCCCCTTCCCCAAGCATTTAAAGCATTTAATCTCTCTACTATGAGTTGGAGTATTGGAGTTACCTTTTACAACTTTGGATGGTGATTGGACAGCCCTTGCATCTTTAGAACCCGAATCTGCCCCATAAGGTTTGAAACCCCTAAAGTCTTTTCTATCCTTCCCTTTGTTCCATCTAGATCCCAAACTATCCCTTGAGTTGTTGCTAGTTCGGTTGAAGCTCTTACACTTTTTCTGTTTTTCAATCTTCATTGCCATACTCAACATTTCCTCCATAGAATCATACCTATGAAGCTCTATGACATCAGCAATCTCCTTATTTAACCCACCTACAAACCGAGCCATGGTTACCTCTTCATCCTCCTCAATGTTAGCTCTAACCATGCACATTTCCATCTCCTTGTGATAGTCCTCTACTGACCTACCCCCTTGTACTAACCTATGCAACCTTTGATGTAACTCCCTAAAGTAGTGTGATGGCACAAATCATTTCGTTATGGCCTCCTTCATATCCTCCCAACTACTAATTGGATGCCTACCCATCTTTCTTTTGCCCAAGTTTAGCTGATCCCAACAAAATAAAGCATAGTCCGTAAACTCAATAGTTACTATCTTCACTTTCTTCTCCTCAAAATACCTATTACAATCAAAGATAATTTCAACCTTCCTTTCCCATTCTAGGTACTCTTCAGCATTATTTCTACCCTTAAATGGAGGAATCTTAAGCTTAATATTTCCCAAATTCCCATCCACCTTTCTGCTCACTTCTTCTTCATCTAAGTCTCCAAGATCAGCCCCTTCATTTTCATCAATCCACCTACCACTCCTTGATGTTCTTCTATATGTATTATTTGACCCCAATTCTAGTCTCTCTAATCTATCATTCATATTCTCTATATCTCTCATTAATTTATCAAACATACCATGCATAGCTTGAATGGAGAACACTACCTCCTCGAGAGTTGCTCCTTTTTTCCCATTTCTTCATTCATGATTTAAAATCCAAAAAAGATGTTAGATAATAACCTCACACACTCCCTCATATGTTTACACTCAAAGAATGTCATTCCTCTCGTGTTTCACACAATTAAGGCTTTTACCCTCTTAATGTCCTCACTCACTCTTGCCTTTTACCACTCTAATTACAACTTTAAAATTGCACTTTAGAAAATCAATTAACAAACTAAAATTTTGAGTACGTTTTAAGAAAATAAGGAAACAAAAAAACTAACAATAAAAGGAAGCTTAAAACTAGAAAAGAAGACACTAAAAAAAATGGAGGTGGTATACAAACAAGACTGGTATACCACTTGATTATATCGAAATTAGAGTATTAGAACAAGCAAAGATACTCTAACAATGTAAAAGAACAAAAGCAAGCTTAAAACAAAGAAACAAGCAACAAGAATTAAGAAAAATGACAATTTGGATAAAATATATGAATTTGGTTCTGTACAAAGTAAACCAAATATAGAACCTAGTTATTCTACCCAACAAAGCAAGAAAATAACAAAGAAACCTAATTATACTAAGTAAGGCAGAATACACTCACGACAATTCAATTTAGAGCTAAAATGATGAATAGGCCGAATGGAGTATCAAGCTCTAATTAATATGTCAAGTTGTGTGCAAAATGATGGCAAAATGATAGGGAAAAGATGGCAAAATAATACCAAAATGGTGGCAAAATGAGAGCAAAATATTTGCAAAATGGTATCAAAATGATGGCAAAATGGTAGAAAAATGTTGGCAAAATGATACAAAAATGATGTAAAAATGATTGCAAAATGGTACCAAAAAATGGTTTGCAAATGATAGGAAAATGATACCAAAAATGGATAGCAAATAATAGAAAAATGTTACCAGAAATGGATAGCAAATGATAGAGAAATGATACCAAAAATGGTAAGCAAATGATGGAAAAATGATATCTAAAATGGTAAGTAAATGATAGCACAAATGAACCCTTTTCCGAATTGGATAATACAAATCAAAGGTGGATTAGGATTTGAAAGCCTATTCCCAAAACAAATAGGATTAGTTTTTCCTACTCTTTAAAGGATTCCAATAGGTGTTTGGAAAAGGATTTAATTGTTGTCCCCAATCCTAAACATAAAAGGATTACTTTTCCCACCTAATAAAGGATTTGGATTTGCCCTTTGCTCTATATAAACTCGACAATGAAACCACATGCAATTCTTATTAACCCCACGCGCAAATTTCCTTCCTTAGTTCTCTTCTTTTCTAAATTTCTTCTATTCTTTTCTTTCACGTTTTTTTTTTCTTTTTTTTTCTTCTTTCTTTTTTTCTAAATGAAAGAAATAACAACAAGACTAAAGACTACCAAGGTTGGGTTTCAAGCCAAAAGTGATCAACGTTCAAATTCGATTTTTCTCAAAACGCAAAAACTTCAAAGTGAAAAACGGAGATCTAAACGTCATTTTTGAGGTACGAAAAATGAAAATTACATAGGGCAAAGCCCACATAACGATTGTAGAGCTCGAAATTTGCTTTTTGAAAATATATTATAATAGCGAATCGGACTGTCTAGTCAAAAGTTATGGCAGAAACAAGATTTTACGACAAAAAGGTAAGAAAAAAAATTGAATTTAACACACAAAAACACACAAATCAAAACTTATCACTATTAATTCGGCATAAACATAAAGAAATCAAAGAAAAGAAAACACAAACCTAACACTAAGATAAATAGGAATTTACCTTACTTTGGCTCTGATACTAAATGATGCGGAACCCAATAGCTAACAAGCTACAAACCCACACATACAAGATGGTTAGCAAAGAACAAATTAGATAAAATCCTCCCTATTGAACCCCCAAATAACTTGTGAATGGAAATACAAATAATTGGGAATTTAGAACGAGAAAAATGCCACAACTCAAAAGAATTGATAAGTTAATCAACTTCTTGATGCAATAGAAAAGAAAGCAATTCATTCTCAATCTAAGCAAGAAATTTCGGCTATGCCAAGAAAATATCATTCAAATCTGATTTTTACAATGTCTTAAGAGGTATTTATAGCGTCCTAACTTAACCTAACCCTAATTAAGCAAATAAAGCCTTTTAAACAAGTAGGCCGAAATCCAAATAGGTTGAACAAGCAATATAAGCCCAATTAAATAAATAATAGTATTAACTTAAAATAAAACCCAATAATTAAAAGAGTTGGCCGAATTTTAAAGCCCAAAATAAAGACTAACTACAACCCAACTAGCTAAACTAAACCCATTTAAGAAAGCCCACATGCCTAGAGATTAGGCCCATCTTCATTAGATGCCTCCAATAGGCTAAGTAGCTTATGTTTGTTTTCAAGCCCACTTTGACACTTTTTAAAAGCATCTTCATGTATTTCTTGAGTAATAAAGCCTTGCATATAGGCTGTCATAGCCATCTTCATCTTCTTAGCTCGCCCTCTTGTGATTGGACCACTTGGTACCTTCAAAGGTCTTTAATGGATAGTGTTTTGCATGTCTGATCCGTATCAATAGGTGTCAAAGGGTTGGTAATATAAGGAAAAGAAATGAGATGCCTTTGAATAATATTTCAAAGGTAGAAATATTTAATGTGTGGGGGACAGACTTTATGGGTCCTTTCCCTACATCTTTTGGACAAAGCTATATATTGGTTGGGAGTGGATTATGTATCAAAATGGGTTGAAGCCAAGGCAACAACAACCAATGATTCAAAGGTGATAGAGGTACGCATTTCATGAACCGATCTTTTGCTTCTTTATTACATAAATATGGTGTGCATCATATGGTAGGTACTCCCTACCATCCACAAACTAGTGGTCAAGTAGAGGTTTCAAATAGAGAGCTTAAATGGATACTTGAAAAAATAGTTCCTAGTTCAAGGAAAGATTGGGTGCACAAGCTTGATGATGCACTTTGGGCATATCGCACTGCATTTAAAAGACCTATTAGGATGTCACCGTATAAGTTATTGTATGCTAAAGCATGTCATTTGACCATCAAGGTAGAGCATAGGGATTATTAGGCCATTAGGACCTTGAATTATGATCTTAAGGAGGCTGGTGTGCAAAGATGTTTACAATTAAATGAGCTTGATGAATTACACCTCATTTCCTATGAAAATACAAGAATCTATAAGGAACGATCTAAGAAATGGCATGATGGTCATATTAAATATAAAAGTTTTAAGGTGGGAGACAAAGTCCTTTTATTCAACTCTAAATTAAAGTTATTTCCTGGAAAATTACGGTCTAGGTGGAGTGGACCTTTTGAGATTAATCAAGTGTTTAACCATGGCTATTTAGAACTTAAAACTGAAAAAGGGGAATTGTTCAAAGCTCATGGTCAATGATGTAAAGTGTACTTAGAATGCAATTTTAAGGGTACAGAGGTCTCATATTTCTCTCTATGTTTGGGTTGAAGGTTCTTTGCATAGTCTTTTTATTTTGTATTTATTTCATTTTATTTTTATGTGTTGTTAATTAGATTTCATTTTAGTAATTTGGATTATAATGTTACTAACACAGTTATTTTTGTTCTACAGGTTAAATTTATAAGTAGGTTTATTAATATAAGTTCCAATATAGAGTTTCTTCTTCAAAATAAAAATATATATTGTGTTTTTCCTTACTGTTATGAGTGCGACAGATCAAGGAAGGTCGTTTAAGTTAGCTTCTGTCACAAGCACACCTGGCATCGCGAGTGCAACAGATCGAGGGAATTGTCTCTGTCGCAAGTGCTCATGGCTATGCGAACGCAACAGACAGTGGAATTTGTTTCTATCACGAGCACGACAAAACTCTGGATTTGAATTGATAAGGGTTGTAACTTAAAGTTTTACCCCCTATAAATACTTTTTGAGCCCTAATTCCCCATTTTCACTCTGTTTTTCAGATTTTCTCTCATTTTTCCTTTGTTTTCTCTCTAGTTTCTTCTTATTCCTTGGTTTTTCCTAGGATCTTCCTTGGTGTTTCTTTCATTTTCTCTCTAATTTCTACTCCTTCTTTTGGTTGTTCTTGGTATTTGCTGGGTCTTTGGATTTCTACTTGTTTGTTTTCGAATATAGTGTGTTTTTGGTGTATTGTTGCTGAGCTAATCACTATGGTACGCCAAAAGACGTTGGATGATAAGAAGAAGAAGGTTGCTGCTGGGTCTTCCTTACAGGGCCATGATTCAATCTACCTGCATCACCTCCACTTCACTGCCGCTAGCGCCCACCCTGCCTCATAGATCCGGTCTCACTGATGTGTCTCCCTCGTGTGCTGTCAGTTCGCCGCCGTCGCCCCTCGTCTCTTGCTCGCCGGTGGCTCTGCCCTCTCTTGCACCCGTCAGTGTTGCCCATCTTTCTGTCTTATGTTTTTATTTCTGCTTCAATTCACTTTGTTCTCTATGTTTGTTAGTGTTGATGTTTAAGGCAAGATGAGAAAATGGGTCATTCTTTTATACGTTTCTACTTGATGGGTTCTCTTTATTCTGCCTTATTCTGCCCTTCTAATTATAAGATCATTTTACTGGTGATCTTTATTTGTAGAGCAATAACCTTTGACATATACTTGCCATTCTTTCATTATGTTGAAAAAAATTGGATTATTGTGCTTGTTTACTATTCTCTTATTTGGTATTGAAACTTAATTTAATTCATCATATAGTTGCAATAACACTGAGCATAATAATTAGTTTGCTAATTGTTTAGATTTTGTGATAGTTGAATGGTAGGTTTGTGCATTATAAATTATTATTCATCATGTTCATTCTCAGAGAATGAGTTCAAATGTTGTCTGAATTTGAGACTGCATATTTCTTGCATAAAAGACCTTTTTTTGTATTTTAGCTTATCTAAATTTCTTCTTCAAGTAGCAATATCTATTTAACAATTGATTTAGCTAATTTTTTTTTTATTTATTTTGTTTCTTTATTGTTTATAATAGATTGAGAAGGCAGACTTTTCTTGTCCTTCATGGTTTCTAGTGGGTGCAAAATCTCTTATTTATAGAGTTTTGGATCCAAATCCTCAAACTGCAAGTACTCATTATGCCACAAAGGGACTGGTCATATTTGCATATATTCTATCTAACTTGTCTTATTTTTATAAATTTTATCAAACTAAAAAATTTTGAAATTAAAATTTAATATGTTTTGAGCCATATCATCTTTAATACTCTTAGCAAATATACTCGTTATAGTAAGTTACAGCTCATAATCTTTTAAACGGCAAAATGATTTAGTGAATCTACTTGGCAATTCATTTCCTTTTTTTCCCTCACATTGTTTTATAGTTCTTCAAAAGTTTGCTACATATTAGTTACTTTTAGACTATTTTATTTATTTTTAGGGTGCTTTCTTTTTTCTCTACAACATATAACCATTTAGCAGATCAGGGATGACGAGTGGTATAAGAAAAACTATGTTCCTGCCAAACTTATTAAATATGAAGATGTGAACCTTGATGATTTGGATGTAGCTTTTAATAATCCAGAGGTTGGTTTAGTGCTGAAAATTTTATTACATTTTAAGTCATATTTTTCATGTTTAATACTAATCTAAGTGTTGGTTTTACATTGTAAATTGTGCCTGCCCTTCATCCACAAATTGGCATGATGACAATCTATTATTGAATTTAGTGTCCTTTTCCTTCAATGGTACTTCTAACTATGTTCTGTAGTGTTCTCTGCCCAGGGATATGACCTCTTACATTCTTGTAACTGCCCTTCAGTTACTAGAGCATATTAATTGGTCTTTAGTTGGCTTTCTCTTCTACTATTTATTGAATACTGTGTCTATTTTAGAGCCTTAAAGGCATGGGTATACCAAGTAATTTATATTCAAAATGATCCAGTTGTTCTTTTGATGCAAGATCTATGGTGTCATGAAAACCGATCAGTTTTTTAAACCTGAAAAATAGTGATACGTTTTCTTGCAACTTTGCTTGTACATGAGCTGGCTTGCTAGATTAATCTTCAAAAATTATGTTAATGTTTTGATATTTTTTACTTTTCTTTTTCCTTGTTTTGTATATCCATCATTATGATTTGCTGTGTTGTGGCATTCTAGGTTTACTTATAGGCTGGATTATAAAGGAAATGTATGTGGTGATAAACATGCAAAACATGGTCTTCGTCAATTGGAGCTTATGTATTGGCAAAACCCAAATCAGGTTTATCTTAGTGGTCTCAAAGACGGTCAGTTCAAGTTGGCCAATGCTCGGAGTATGTGTAATGGCCCGAATTATGCCCTAGTAGTTAATTGGTCTAATAAAGATAATTGGGATGAGATTGCATTGAGTATGTTTATTAAGGACTTAAGTGTAAGTTAATTGAGGACCTAATTGAACTAATAAAATAGTTTAAGTGGCTAATTGGTAGATGTGCATGTTTAATGTTAAAGAAGATTAATTAGTGGCTAATGGCGATTAACAAAAATCAGATTTGATTAAGTGGGATTAGTGGGAAGGAAGTGGATTTCTGGGTGGCACTCATTGGTGCTACCACCTCACCTATTTACATGCAATATATAGTGGTGAGGACAGAGAAAGGCAGACTTTTGCATGTGGTTTCAACTATTTTTCTTCTTCTTCTTCTTCTTCCTCTTTACCCGTGTTCCTTTCTAAGGATAGCTTGTAAATCTGCTGGTTTTGAGTCTAATGAAGTTGCATGAATAAAGTATTTCTTAAGCAAGGTAAGTGATTAATTATAGTTCTTCATCTCCTACTCCTTCTTATTTTGAATTTGTGTTGGATTGAGGATTGATATGGTTTTTCAATTCTGGAAATTGGACTAGAATTTGTAGTTGAGGAAACAAGGAAAAGTAAGGGGAAAGAAAAGGTAGTGGATCAAGGAGCTTTGTGACTTTCTATGGAGCTTATGAGAAGAGGTTTGGGAAAACACCTTTGTGTATCAATTTTGATATATATATATATTATGAATTCTGGAGTTTGTATGATTGAAATGTGTGTTTGTAAAGAACATTAAATGTGAAATTATGTATCTAATTATGGAGTCAAGATGATAAGTGCTTAGCTAGTTGGTGAATATAAGTATGTTGCTCTGTTTTAAATGAATCTTGGAATAGTTATGTATATGGTGTAATTTATTGATTGGTATGTAAAGTAACATGTTGGAATGTAAGCAAGCATGATGCGTGATGAATTGGAAACTTGTTTTAAGAACTCACTCAAATGATGCAATTTAATTGGTTAGGTAATTTTTGGTATAACATAAATTATAGGGTATCTTATATTCTAGTGTGGTTTATAACCTTGATGTTATAATTTTAGATGGATGGAAAATGGGTTATAATATCCTTAATAGGTAGATAATTGAATGCCTAAAGAACTTGCTAGTAAGTAATAGGGATCATATGTAAAGAGGGGTTAAGGGTAGATGTGGGGAAGTGCATTTTGGAGCTTGGAATTGGGAATTTGGGTTCTGTTGCAAGCACGAGAAGGGTCACGAGCATGATAAAAGGCTCCTTAAAATTTGTTTTGTCTTTTGTCGCGGGCGAGAGATAAAAGCTATCATCCAAGTCTGTCGCGAGTGCGACACTTATGAGTGTTTTAATTAAATTCTTATTTGCCTTAGATTGATCAATTTATAAGTTATATGTATAGCGAGCATGTGTATGATAATAATTATTATTTTATACATATGAATACCATTGCATATATAATTGTTAAAGTGAATGAATTGTGTAGTGAACATTAATATTATTGATGCTTATGAGAAGTGATAATATGAATAAACTAGATTAATAATATAGCCTACGTGTCATGTAGTGGATAGATAGGCATGCCTATCGGGTCTAAGTGCTGCATCCAAATGCATCTTATTCCTCTGGAATTATCAATGCGATTTGAATCCTTATTAGATTCCCTAATATAAATTTATTAATATTATTGATATTTCCGGTACCTTCAGGTGCTAATGTGAATGTGTGGTACCTATGGATACTAATGTCTTTACTGAACCTTTGGGTACTGATGCGATACCTGTTATCCGCATATTTGAGTTATAGGTAAGCCTATAAATAAATATATTAATTAATTAACTGATGTGAAATTATGTGACATATCCTTGAGTATGACTGTAGTGGGCATGCAAAAATGATGTGATAATGTAACCAAAATGTGACTGTCATGTTATGATATGTACATTGAATAGCTATATTAATATATATGCGTATGTTGAATTTCAATATGGAATCTATAAGACTTATTATTGTTGCAGTGAATTATATATACATATATGTGGATATACTGTGTTATTGTATTATTTTCCCCACTAAGTGTTATTGATTAGCATAGGTTTTCTATTCCGTGTAGGTTCGGACGTGAAGTGATTTCGATGGACGGATCTGCATTGCCAACGGTCAACACTAGGAGTGCCTATAGTGTAGGTTTTGGGATTTTTTTTTGGGTTATGTGTATGTTTATTTAGTCTTTTGAGAAGCATAATATATGTAATGAATGGAATGACTAAGTTTTGTAATATTAAGATTATAATGTATGTGTATATGTAAGTATATAAGTTCAAGCATGTGATAGTATGAGATATCCGCTGCATGTGAATGTATGTGAAATGAAATTTATTTGTATAGGTTTTGATATGTATGTGTTTAAGTTATATGTGCTTGTGATTGTCGTGTGACGACCGTTCTCGACTGCTTTAGCTGAGCTAATTGGGTAGTCGAGATTGGGCATCTCAAGTTGTGTTATTAGAGCCTAGGTTTAGCCTTTTCCGGTAATTGGGTAGACTAGGATTTGTATAGTTGTGTTGACCTAATGCGGACGTCCTTATTTATTGTATCAACTCGATGGATCCTTCTCATAACTCAAGAGAAGAAAAGGCAAAAAGTGTTAACCCCCAAGAAGTGGTGTCTGGGTCCAGTCAGTCTAGGCCAGTCAGTTTTGGGCATGAAGTTCAGATGGTTCCTATTGAGGCCTTTCTCAAAATGTCTCAAGACATAGCGAGGGTGTTAAATCGACTGATAACACTGAAGGCTCCATTAGAATCGATGAGGAAGCATGGGGCAGAAGAGTTTTATGGAACTAGATTGGATAAATCGGAGAAGGTAGAATACTGGATTGAGAAAGTTCAGAGGGTGCTCGGGGAGATAAGGTGTCCTACTGATCAGCAAGTGGAATGCGTGGTGTCGTTGCTTCAGGGTGCTGCATACGACTGGTGGAAACTAGTTCTAAGGCATCTAATGCTTTTGGACCCGATTATATGGGAATTCTTTGAAAGGGAGTTCCGTAACAAATATGTTACCAAGGCGTATAGAGAGGCGAATTAGAAGCAATTCTTGAATCTGAGGCAGAGAGCCATGTCAGTGGCCGAGTATGAGTAAGAGTTCTACAGACTAAGTAAGTATATACCGCCTGGTGTATTAATTAAAGAGTTCAGATGTTAGCAGTTCGAAGAGGGATTAATTGAGCAGATTAAGGCGGTATTGATCTCAATGACCATGGAGCAAAATGTGAGTTCCTATCGAATAGTACAAGCCACTATAAAAGCAGAGAGTTCATTGGAGGTTCAGAAGGAAAGAATGCAAAAGTGGAATATGAACCGAGGTGGATCTCATTCAGGCAAGAGATCTAGAGATTCTCAAGTTGCACCACCAGCTAAATCTATCAAGTCCAATAACCAAAAGCAAGAAGCAAGGGTCATCCTTTATATCTAGTACTGGCAGAGGTACATCTGGTGCCAGTAGTGAGGTGCCTGAATGCTTGCATTGTGGTAAGCGGCATAAAGGAGAATGTTGGAAAGTGACTGGTGCCTATTTTAGATGTGGGAGCACCAAGCATTACTTAGCCAATTGTCCAAAGGCTTTTGAGGTGGTTGGGAATCAATAAGAGGCTAGTTAGGGTGGTTCCAATTTGCCTCCTACTAACAGAGGTAGAGGACGAGGTCGTAGCAGAGGAAGTCAATCTAGAGGTGGAACTGAATCAGAATCAATGGGTAGACCTTTAATGGCGCCATCCCGAGCTTATGCAATGAAGGCTCGAGAGGAGCAGGATGCGCCAGAGGTCATTACTGGTACATTTCTACTTTATGATACATAAATGTTTGCATTGATTAACCCTGGGTCCACGCATTCTTATGTGTGTTCTAAGAGAATATGTAATAAGATGCTTATTGTTATTTGCTTGAATTATGACATCTATGTAACTAGTCCCCTAGGTAGTAGTGTGAATGTGAACAAAGTGTATAGGGATTGTCCGTTAGTTATTCAAGGTCATGTATTTCCTATTGACCTGATTGAATTGTTATTTGATGAGTTTGATTTAATATTGGGTATGGACTGGTTGGGTAAGCATCAAGTTATAGTTGACTATAAGAAGAAGACAGTTGTGCTCAGTAGTAATGAAGGGTATAAGGTGACTGTGAGGGGTGTATGCTCTAATCCCCTAGTTAATGTGTTGTTGGCAATGCAAGCTTATCGATGTCTGAGGAAAGGGTGTGAGGCTTTCTTAGCCCTTGTATTGGATTCCAAAAGAAAGCAATTGAGAATTCAGGATATACCCATAATGAGGGAATTTCCTAATGTGTTCCCAGAAGAGTTGTCTGGTGTACCGCTAGTAAGAGAAGTGGAATTGTCTATCGACATTGTGCCTGGAAAAGTACCTGTATCTAAGGCACCCTATCGAATGGCTCCTACTGAGTTGAAAGAATTAAAGAATCAGTTACAGGAATTGTTAGATAATTTTATAAGACCTAGTGTGTCTCCTTGGGGAGTGCCAGTACTGTTTGTAAAGAAGAAGAATGGAATGATGAGAATGTACATTGATTACAGACAGTTGAACAAGGTGACAGTGAAAAATTGGTATCCTTTAATAAGAATTGAGGATCTGGTTGATCAATTGAGAGGGGCAGGTGTGACGCGCGCTGGATCCCGAGCGCCGCCCTTTCGGACCGCCCGCACGTGGGCGACCGGGGCATTTGCGGGTCCGTTGACATCTTGCGATAAATCGCAAGTGCGTCTATGTTGGGCAACAAGGAGGTATCATGGAGTCGCCACCCAATAAAACATTGGGAAAGTTACTCTCGCCTCGGAGAGCCTAAGACTGCGCTTGGTATCCATTTTGGGCCAGCCAGAGGGGTCTTGGAAGGTAAACCTCTCGCCCTAAGGAGCCTAGGATTAGCGCTAAAGTCTCGTGGCACAAAAAGGTGTCTTGGAGGGTAGACCTCTAGCCTTTTTGAGCCCAAAGACCAGAGCTGGGTCCGGGATTTCTCATCTATTTCTACCTCGATTATTTTATGATCAAATTTTAATACCATTGATTCGCTCTCTCTCCACACGATGCAATTAATTGAAAGGCGCATTTATTCACATTTTGAAAGCGGTAAATGAGCAAAATAAATATCGAAAGCGATAAATTACAATAATACAAGGAGCAGAATACAACTCCCTCTTGTAAATGTGCGAAGCATACATAAAACGGGTTATTCATTTAATAGTGAGAACATTGGTCCTCGCATGCATATTTATTATGAAATAATTTTGATGTGATGATTTATTTGGGTATGAAAAACTAGGACATTGGTCCCATTTTTATTTAGAAAAAAAATGTCAAGTTAATTAATAAAAATGTTTTTGTGATTTTCTTTTTAGCGAGCCAAAATAAAGAATTTTACAAGAAAGTTATATGGCAAAATTAAATAAAATATTACAAATAAAGAAAATAAATATATGAACCAAATGAGCCTTTTTGGACCTCCCGATGTGCTCGCAAAAATGCCCAAGCGGAAAAAAATGAGTTTAGACATACAAACAAATACAAATAAAATAATGTTAGTGATTAAATCAATTCAATCAATTAAATATACAACATAATGAATAACAAATTAAAATAAAATAAGATGATATGAAAAGAATGATAATGGAATCAAAAATATTAACAAACCAAAATAAAATGAGAAACATGGATTATATGTGATAAATGATTAAATGATGTGATGAACATAAAATATGACATGTTAATTAATACATGTAAAAATATGCATATGATGAAAATAATGATGATAAGTGAAAAATAATGAATGAATAAATAAACAAATGATAATAAAATCATGTAACAATGATAAAAATTAGTAAACAAAGGAATGAAAATAATAATGATATATAACAAGGTTAATTGATGTGTTCATAGTTAATACAAACTATTTACATGGCAAAAAGATTAGTTTAAATTAATTAATTATTCGCATATTAAAAATAATGAGGAATCAAAATAAATTATTTACATGTTAGGAATTAAAAAGACAATATTCACATGAATAAAAATCAAATCATATATATAAACAATTAAATGGAACAAATATAAGATGAATACAACCAATGAATAGATGAAAACAATAAATAAATCAATAAAAACAATAAAATATATATGAATAAATTAAATAAAAATAAAATAAAATAGAAATGGAGCCAAGAATATTTACCCTCAGAATATCGGATTTGATGAAGGAAAAGTGATGATTTTCCGGAAAATTGCTTGAAAGAATAATTCAGCAATAAAATTAATTCTCTTTGTTTATGGAGAAAAACAAAGGAATTGATTTGTATGCTTAAGATTAAAAAGAAATTGATGTCAAAATGATGATTAATTTCTTGTGTTTATGAAGCAAAAACAAAGAAATTAATTGGAATAATTAACAATTGAAAATTAATCTTTCAATTTCAATTAAACCTTATTAATTAAAAAGAGAAAATCTGAAATTTTGAAGAGAAAATAGAAGAGAGGAATTCTGGAAAATTAGGTCTCAAAAATGTGGAGGCTCCCTTTTTAATTTTCCATCCTAAACTATTTAAAGAATAGAAAATGTTGCCCTAATTTAATTAAGGAAAACAAACCTAATTTTATTCAAATTCCTCTATTTTTGGGGATAAAATCAAGTTTTATTAATTAATAATCTATAAAAAATATTTTGGAATTTTATTTGAAGTCAAAAACCCTTAATTTTGGGATAAAAACGGATTTTTGGGTGAAAAAATCGGAAAAAAGGCTGAAAAAGGGGAAATAGGGCATCAGACCCTGTACCGACGGCCGGAAGCCCGTCGCCAGAGGGACGCCGCCCGTCGCTATAGAGCGACGGGTACTCACGCGGCGACCAGGCGAGAGCCGTGCGCAGCGCTCGGGCGGGAATCGCGCGCAGAGGCGCGCGGTGCGGCGCGCAGCGCGCAACGCTGCGCGTCGCTCTTTAGCGACGCGCGCCATTGGCGACGCTGCGCGTCGGCAAATCTCGCCCAGCGCGCTGGGCGCCTGGGCGTCGGCGTGCTGGGCGCCTGGCGGGCGCCAGCGCCTGCGAGCTGGGCGCCAGCGCGCTGCCGCGCCCGACACTCGCGGTCCGAAAATTTTTTCTATTTTTTTTATATTTTTTTTTTTATTTTTTTCTATTTTAAATTAACTAAACACACCATAATTTTAAGCCCCCATTTTTTAAAATTAATTTTTTAAATATTTTTTTATTATTTTTTAGTTTTTCACTCTAAAATGCAAATTTGACGAGAAAACCATCACTTTTAACCTTTTAAGCCTGTGAAGGCAATTATCATCATTGGGTAACTTCGATCTAGGCTTACTCAGGACCCGGTGTCTACAGTTGCCCCCAGTTTAGGGGAATCTAGTACACTAGTGTCTAGGTGAGCCTAAACTCAAAGAAGAAAAGGAAAGAGACGCGTACCTGAGGCGTCGATCTTCCTGCTTGATGGAATTGTAATGATAGCTGTTGCTGTCTTTTGGTTGTAGCTGGTAATGCTGTGGTCGTGCTAACCTCTTGTGGGTAGTGCCGCCATCATGCTAACCTATGTGAATTGGTAGTGCCGTGGTCGTGCTAACCTCTTGTGGGTTGTGCCGCCATCGTGCTAACCGCTGTGAATTTGTGGTAGTGCCGTGGTCGTGCCAACCTCTTGTGGGTTGTGCCGCCATCGTGCTAACCGCTGTGAATTGGTAGTGCCGTGGTCGTGCCAACTTCTTGTGGGTTGTGCCGCCATCGTGCTAACCGCTGTGAATTTGTGGTAGTGCCGTGGTCGTGCCAACCTCTTGTGGGTTGTGCCGCCATCGTGCTAACCGCTGTGAATTTTGGAACTGTGCTCCTTTAGATGTTTGGACTGGTGTCGTCACTCGGCTTTTGTTGGTGTTCCCCGCCGATTTCTCCTGCAAGATTGTATGCATAGGAATATACAAGAAATCACGTGTGCATGATATGGAATGCAAATGCTTGCAACAATGTATAGACTGTGCCCTAGGTGGTCCATGGTTCGCTGAGGTTGTAGCCTTCCTGCTCTACAATGCCCCCTGAATCCTGAGGATCGTTGACAAGTTTTCTGAAAGAGATGTCCGGTATATATCCTTGCCCCCCTGGTCAATGATCATTTACCCGGGATTCTTTTTCATGTTCTGTATTGTATGTTACTTGATTGAAAGAAGATCATCTGAAGTAGCGCCGCCTTATCGCTCCAGGCATTGAACGTCATTGTTTTAAAGGTAGTGCGCCCCTTGTGGATTTTCACACTAGCTTTTCTTTGCGGGAAATGCGTCCCTTATGGGATTTTCACACAACCCTTTGCCTAATTTTTGCCTGGAATGGACCCAACCCAATCCAGCAGCTTTTATTTTTTTTTTTTTTGTAGGGCAGACTGCCTATTTCCAGGTTTTCACCCTGCCCTTTGGCCTAACTTTTGCTTAGAGAGCCTGTTACGGTTTTCATCTCTAACGGCCTTTTTTTTTTTTCTCTTTTTTTTTTTTTTTTTTTTTTTTTTTTTTACAGCTGCAGGAAAAGTTGGAGCTACCATTAAAGCCCCTTCTTAGGGTAATCAGCAGTTATTCTCTGAGACATTTTCTCTTTAGCATCGGTTGCATTGTATGGTATATCTTGATAAATGTGTTGCTAGATTGGGTGAAGTAGCAGATAGGGATCTGGTTCTTGGAAACCATCTATTGTGCTTGATAACTTAGAGGGATTAACGATGTAGTGAGACGTTCCCTATCCTTTCGAGGTGAAGCCTTGTCTTTAGCCTTTGCTCCTCCATATTATTGGACTGGACTTCTAGAAAAACTACTATACCTCTTTTTTTTTCTGGGAGTCATTCTGTAACTTTAACCAGCGTATATATAGAAAATGGACACCTAGCCCTGCAATTGATAATAGGACTTGGCCACTAAGGCACCTGGCCGGCGAGAGCCGTAGTAAGGACTAGTTCAGATTTGTATAGACTTTAAGCAATATCTTCCTTTTTAGAACAGAACTAGGAAATAATATCAATGAATGAATTTAGTTTTATTTCATTTCACAACATTGTGCTTGTTTCAATACAATTTCAATATACGTAATCACCATTTAACACTGATTTGAAAATGTCAAACTGCATTCATTCATAGAGCCAAATCTTGATAGCATCAACTCCTGTTACCAATCAGCCCTCTCGGGTTTTCTTGATTGGATATTTTCTCTCAAGCCTCTAATTTTTGACCAGGATGCCTTTTTTCGGTTTTCACCCTGACGAGGCGCCCAATTTTAGCAAGGCCGCCTTTTTCGGTTTTCGACCCGCGGGCTTTTATTCCCTTCTTTTGATTTTTAAGTCTTTAGCCATGGACCCATTTTTGAGTCTACTAATACTGATCATCTTCACCACTTCTGTCATTGCTATCCTGGATAACCGTCTCTGAAAAACAACGGAGCCTTCTCATATCGGCTTGAACTTGCCGCATTATACTCATTTGCTGAAAGATAGAATCTCCCTCTTTTCACGGTGGCTTTTTGGCTTCCTTCCTGGATGATCTCTTGATCTATCCTTGTCTGATGTGTTTAACTGCTGATGCCATTGTTGCACTAGCTGACTTCTAAAAATTTAGGCTTCCATGGTTGTGCTTAAAGATTTGATCTCTACCACGCTCGGATATACTGCCTCTGCCCCCCTTATAAAAGGTGAATTTTTTAGAGGTTATAATGGTGATTCTCTTGCCTGGGAATGGGAAAGACAGCTTCTCTGTCCAACCTTTGTAGTTTTGGATCTACTTGGTTGAGATCTCCTTGTTAGCAGCCTCTCTTGCCCCATTAGCTTGAGGGAAACACAGAGAGGACTTATGGTCCTTAATGTCACCTCTGGAGCAGTTTCCTAACTTTAACCATGAATTGCTCTTTCGCACTTGACCCATGTGTAGAGTAGGAGGCTGCCTTGGCATGACCCTATTCATTGGGATTGTAAGGAACACCTTTCCTGTGATGTCTTCTTCCAAGCTCGAGCAACCTGTACCTATTGCAAGTCGATACAATCTTCGTGGTCCTTTTTGGTCATCAAGAAAAAAGGCAAAATACAAGCATGTGTAAATCAACGGGATTTGAGGAGACCTTGCCTCCAAATAGCATTCGCTTACCCCCTGATCAATTCTCTCTTTTCTTCTCCCTCTCTTTTTTTTTTTATTTTTCTTTTTTTTGTTTTTTTTTTTTTTTTGTTTATATATTATTTTTTTCTTTTGTTTGTTCTTCTTTTTTTTCTTTTCCTTTTTCTTTTGACAATTTTTTTTTTATATATATTTTTCGCTCCCCAATAAGCTCTGCTCAAATCTTGAAGTTTTACACATGCGTGCACCTTTCATCTTAACCATTGGGGTTATTGTTGTTCCATCAAGTCGGGCATTGCATTTCAGTATGAATTTTGGTCCTGTTCCTACTGACGGATCTCCACTTTCAGCCATTTCTACCTATTTCAGCTTGAATCTTCTGAGCTTCTTGTGTCATCTGTCCATGATTAGGATATGTTTAGCATAGCATTTTCGACAGCTTCATAAGCACATCTTCATGGGTCCAGGCAAAGACTTTTTTGTATCTTGTTTTATTTCTCTCAAATTTTCTCACTCTTCAAAAGTTATGTCAGATGCCATCAAGATTTTTGAGGTTCCAAGAATAAATAGAGTAGCATCAATCGAGCCAATGTCAAATATAAATGAATTATGATCATGTGTAATGAAATCGTTAAAAACATCACACAAATGAAGGAAATTGTTTGATTCACTAATAAAACTAGAAAACGTCATTAATATTAAAAACAAGTTCAGAACTAAGAAAGAGAGTCTAAACTATCATCTTCCTCTTTCTGCCAACGCAGGTGTTGTTGCCAACGGTCTCTAATTAACTTCGGGGCCCATCCTTCCTTCCTTTGACTCCTTGTCGATGAGGCCTTGAACCCGCTCCCTCAAAGCTCGGCATTCATCAGTGTCATGTCCAGCCTGCTGATGATAGATGCAATATTGACCTACCCGATGACCTGGACGCCCTTGGCTTTTATAGGGTCTAGCTCGTTTTGATTGCAACTTCCCTTGCTTAACAAAATAGGCAAAATGCTTTGACAAAGGCTTTTCTAAGATGATGCAGTCATTTCGGGTCACCTCCCTAGCTGGCATCTTCATGTCTCCACCACTTATTCGGCTGCTATTGCACTGACTTAGGCACCCTTCAATAATTCTAGATGGCTCAAGATCTTGGACTTGCTTCCTCGGGATTTTCCAGTCATTAAATAGACCTGTGGGGTACTGATGAGAATCCATTATCCCATAACCCATAGTTGGCTTAGTTGACGTCCTCTGAGGGAAAGATCCGTCAAAACCAAAGCAATATTTCTGGGCCACTCCAGCCACCGGCATTTTTTTGATCTTTTGAATGCCGACGGTATTGTCACTTCTGCATAGACCACTTTTCCTCTCTGAATTTATCGTAATCAAGGCGAGTTTCTTGTTGGCAGCTTGGGCAGTAGCACGTTTGGATTGCTGAATTGCCTCCTCGAGAATGTCCATTCTTTTCTTGGGGTCACCCTGTGTCGTCATCTTAAACCCCTCATTACAAACATGTCCTTTGTCTTTTTTCCTTGACTGCAGAACACAAGGCATCTTTCCTCTGAACCCGATTATTGGCATGTATGCTATTGCAGCTAGACCCTGTTTGCTCTGTGGCATGGAAAAATCAGTATGCTGTGCCTTGGTAGACGGTGTCATTGTGGCAGCCAAGTCTTCCTTTATAGTCTTCAACCTGGCTTCAAATTCTTTCAGCATGCTCTCTAAGTCTTGTGCCCTCCTATCCATTTCATCAATAATGAGGGCATGGGTTGCACCCGGTCTTCCTGATGGGTTGGTCATGTTACTTTCTATCAAATGTTGTAAAAGATGACGACTTGTCGTTCTCTGAGCCCACGTATTCTGATCCTCAGAAAGAAAATAAATTGCTAATTAATCACCTGTCAAGACCTTTAGACCACCTGGACAAATCTATAATGGCTGCAAAAAATACCTGTTAAGATGATGCATGAATGACATGTAAGATGCATGATCGTGCTATGCAACATAGACAAACTCATGCAAGTAGATAGATCCTTCCAACCTCATATCTCTCACACACGTGGTAATGCGGTCTCTTTCCTAGGTGGGCTTGATCCATGGGTTAACGGGGAACCCAATGGACACGTATGGTGCGCGGTGAAAAACCGACAGCATAACACTCCTATACTAATGTACAAGCGGATGGATAGTGATCGTCATGTATTTAGACGTTCCACAGATTTCGACATGGCCCTACCGGGGCATGGAAGCCTTTGGCTAGGTTACCAAGCGAGACATCTGGACTCACCCAATACATGAGGGTCCATACAGCAGGCATGGAATTATGGTTCATATCACCTGTGGAAAGTAGCTATGGCCATTATATGAGCTTTGGACAAGGGAGATGTTACTTTAAGGCTACCCAAGCATGATCCCTGCCGACGGGTCTAGCTCATCACGAGCGTAACGACCGATCGGGTCACCATTTTGATATACCATTAAGGTACGTGGCTTGGGCTGGTGATTATCCTTAACACTTCCCCAAATTGAGTGAAAATGAGGAGGTGCTTCAGGAACGCACCGGGGCTAGAAGAGGGACCAAACTAGCGTATTCTAAGGCTCTAATGATATGCAAATGCAAATTTGAGAGAAGGTGAATTTATGAATTAAATTTTAATCATAAATGTTAAAAGAGGTATTTTCGAATCGAAATCTCGAACCATAAACGTCCCCAGCGGAGTCGCCACTGTGACGCGCGCTGGATCCCGAGCGCCGCCCTTTCGGACCGCCCGCACGTGGGCGACCGGGGCATTTGCGGGTCCGTTGACATCTTGCGATAAATCGCAAGTGCGTCTATGTTGGGCAACAAGGAGGTATCATGGAGTCGCCACCCAATAAAACATTGGGAAAGTTACTCTCGCCTCGGAGAGCCTAAGACTGCGCTTGGTATCCATTTTGGGCCAGCCAGAGGGGTCTTGGAAGGTAAACCTCTCGCCCTAAGGAGCCTAGGATTAGCGCTAAAGTCTCGTGGCACAAAAAGGTGTCTTGGAGGGTAGACCTCTAGCCTTTTTGAGCCCAAAGACCAGAGCTGGGTCCGGGATTTCTCATCTATTTCTACCTCGATTATTTTATGATCAAATTTTAATACCATTGATTCGCTCTCTCTCCACACGATGCAATTAATTGAAAGGCGCATTTATTCACATTTTGAAAGCGGTAAATGAGCAAAATAAATATCGAAAGCGATAAATTACAATAATACAAGGAGCAGAATACAACTCCCTCTTGTAAATGTGCGAAGCATACATAAAACGGGTTATTCATTTAATAGTGAGAACATTGGTCCTCGCATGCATATTTATTATGAAATAATTTTGATGTGATGATTTATTTGGGTATGAAAAACTAGGACATTGGTCCCATTTTTATTTAGAAAAAAAATGTCAAGTTAATTAATAAAAATGTTTTTGTGATTTTCTTTTTAGCGAGCCAAAATAAAGAATTTTACAAGAAAGTTATATGGCAAAATTAAATAAAATATTACAAATAAAGAAAATAAATATATGAACCAAATGAGCCTTTTTGGACCTCCCGATGTGCTCGCAAAAATGCCCAAGCGGAAAAAAATGAGTTTAGACATACAAACAAATACAAATAAAATAATGTTAGTGATTAAATCAATTCAATCAATTAAATATACAACATAATGAATAACAAATTAAAATAAAATAAGATGATATGAAAAGAATGATAATGGAATCAAAAATATTAACAAACCAAAATAAAATGAGAAACATGGATTATATGTGATAAATGATTAAATGATGTGATGAACATAAAATATGACATGTTAATTAATACATGTAAAAATATGCATATGATGAAAATAATGATGATAAGTGAAAAATAATGAATGAATAAATAAACAAATGATAATAAAATCATGTAACAATGATAAAAATTAGTAAACAAAGGAATGAAAATAATAATGATATATAACAAGGTTAATTGATGTGTTCATAGTTAATACAAACTATTTACATGGCAAAAAGATTAGTTTAAATTAATTAATTATTCGCATATTAAAAATAATGAGGAATCAAAATAAATTATTTACATGTTAGGAATTAAAAAGACAATATTCACATGAATAAAAATCAAATCATATATATAAACAATTAAATGGAACAAATATAAGATGAATACAACCAATGAATAGATGAAAACAATAAATAAATCAATAAAAACAATAAAATATATATGAATAAATTAAATAAAAATAAAATAAAATAGAAATGGAGCCAAGAATATTTACCCTCAGAATATCGGATTTGATGAAGGAAAAGTGATGATTTTCCGGAAAATTGCTTGAAAGAATAATTCAGCAATAAAATTAATTCTCTTTGTTTATGGAGAAAAACAAAGGAATTGATTTGTATGCTTAAGATTAAAAAGAAATTGATGTCAAAATGATGATTAATTTCTTGTGTTTATGAAGCAAAAACAAAGAAATTAATTGGAATAATTAACAATTGAAAATTAATCTTTCAATTTCAATTAAACCTTATTAATTAAAAAGAGAAAATCTGAAATTTTGAAGAGAAAATAGAAGAGAGGAATTCTGGAAAATTAGGTCTCAAAAATGTGGAGGCTCCCTTTTTAATTTTCCATCCTAAACTATTTAAAGAATAGAAAATGTTGCCCTAATTTAATTAAGGAAAACAAACCTAATTTTATTCAAATTCCTCTATTTTTGGGGATAAAATCAAGTTTTATTAATTAATAATCTATAAAAAATATTTTGGAATTTTATTTGAAGTCAAAAACCCTTAATTTTGGGATAAAAACGGATTTTTGGGTGAAAAAATCGGAAAAAAGGCTGAAAAAGGGGAAATAGGGCATCAGACCCTGTACCGACGGCCGGAAGCCCGTCGCCAGAGGGACGCCGCCCGTCGCTATAGAGCGACGGGTACTCACGCGGCGACCAGGCGAGAGCCGTGCGCAGCGCTCGGGCGGGAATCGCGCGCAGAGGCGCGCGGTGCGGCGCGCAGCGCGCAACGCTGCGCGTCGCTCTTTAGCGACGCGCGCCATTGGCGACGCTGCGCGTCGGCAAATCTCGCCCAGCGCGCTGGGCGCCTGGGCGTCGGCGTGCTGGGCGCCTGGCGCCCGCGAGCTGGGCGCCAGCGCCTGCGAGCTGGGCGCCAGCGCGCCTGCGCGCTGCCGCGCCCGACACTCGCGGTCCGAAAATTTTTTCTATTTTTTTTATATTTTTTTTTTTATTTTTTTCTATTTTAAATTAACTAAACACACCATAATTTTAAGCCCCCATTTTTTAAAATTAATTTTTTAAATATTTTTTTATTATTTTTTAGTTTTTCACTCTAAAATGCAAATTTGACGAGAAAACCATCACTTTTAACCTTTTAAGCCTGTGAAGGCAATTATCATCATTGGGTAACTTCGATCTAGGCTTACTCAGGACCCGGTGTCTACAGCAGGTGTGTTTTCCAAGATAGATTTAAGGTCTGGGTATTATCAATTGCAGGTGAAAAAGGAGGATATACCTAAGACTGCATTTAGGACTCGTTATGGACATTATGAATTCTTAGTAATGCCATTCGGGTTAACTGCATTCATGGATTTGATGAATAGAATGTTCAGGCCGTATCTAGACCAGTTTGTGGTAGTGTTCATTGATAAAATTGTAGTCTATTCCAAGAATGAGAGAGAGCATGAGTAACATTTGAGAATTGTGCTTTAGACCCTAAGGGAGCATCAGTTGTATGCTAAGCTTAGCAAGTCTGAATTTTGGTTAAAGGAAGTGTCTTTTTTAGGGCATGTTGTGTCTTCTGAAGGTATAAAGGCAGATCCGGGCAAAATTTAAGTGATTGTGAATTAGAAACCACCTAGGAATGTGCCTGAAATTCAAAGTTTTCTGGGGTTAGCTGGATATTATAGGCAGTTTGTTTCGGTGATTGCTTCACCATTAACTAGATTGCGGCGTAAAGGAGTTAAGTTCGAATGGTCAGATAGATGTCAGTCAAGTTTTGAGACGTTGAAGAGAATGTTGGTGGAGGCACCAATTTTAACTCAACCTATTTCTAGTAAGGAGTATGTTCTGTATAGTGATGCTTCTGGAATAGGATTGGGTGCGTATTGATGCAAGATGGAAGGGTTGTGGCATATGCTTCAAGGCAATTGAAGCCATTTGAGCAGAATTACCTGACTCATGACTTGGAGTTAGCTACACTGTTGTTTGCCTTAAAGATTTGGCGACACTACTTGTATGGTGAGAAGTGTAAGATCTTCACAAATCACAAAAGTCTCAAATATTTGGTAACTCAGAAGGAATTGAATTTGAGAAAGCATAGGTGTCTCAAATTGTTCAAAGACTATGATTGTATAGTTGATTATCATCCAGGTAAAGCTAATGTAGTGGCTGATGCGTTGAGCAGGAAGTCAGTTTTGACCTTGTTATTACAACAAGTGAAGTGGAGATTTACTTCAGATGAAGCTTTGTTAGCTCAGTTGAGAGCTACGTCTGTGTTGAGAGATGAATTGATATTGGCACAGAAAGATGATCTTAGATTGCAGCAAACTCTACAGTCAGTCAGAAAGGGAGACAAGACTGACTATTCAGTGAGTGAAGAGGGTGTACTGTTTTATAAGAACCGGTTATGTGTTACAAGTGATAAAGGGTTGAGAAAAAGACTTATGCACTAAGCGCACAATGTGGTCTTTACTATGCACCCAGGTGGGAATTAGATGTATCAAGACCTAAAGCAATTTTATTGGTGGTCGGGTATGAAAAAGGATATCGTAGAATATGTTTTGAAGTGTCTGACTTGTCAGCAGGTGAAAGCGGAACATCAAGTTCCACATGGATTGTTAACTCCTCTTTTTATTCCACAGTGGAAATGGGATAGCATTAACATGGACTTTATTTCTGAATTTCCTTTGACATCAAAGTAGTATGATTCAGTGTGGGTGATTGTGGATCAGTTTTCAAAGATAACTCAGTTTATACCGGTTAGAATGGATTATTCCATGGATCGGTTAGTTAAGTTGTATGTGAAGGAGATTGTTAGATTGCATGGTATTCCCTTGTCTATTATGTTAGATAGGGACCCGAGATTTACATCTAAGTTCTAGAAGAGTTTACAACCTGCAATGGGTACGAAATTGAATTTCAGTACAGCATTCCACCCTCAAACTGATGGACAGTCAGAAAGAGTTATTCAGGTGTTAGAGGATTTGCTTATAGCTTGTGTTCTAGATTTCTCTAAGAGTTGGGATAAGTATATTCCACTGATGGAATTTGCTTATAATAATAGTTATCAAGGAAGTGTTGGTATAGCACCGTATGAAGTGTTATATGGTAGGAAGTTTTGGACGCCGACTTATAGGACAGAGTTGGGTGAGCATAAGGTTATTGGTCCGGATTTAGTGAGGGATATTGAAGAGAAAGCGAAATTGATAAAGCAACTATTGAAGGGTATGAGTGATAGACAAAGATTGTATGCGGATCTGAAGAGGAAGGACATTGAATTTTAAGTGGGTGAGAAAGTGTTCCTCAAAGTGTCTCCTTGGAGGAAGGTGTTGCGATTTAGTAAGAAAGGGAAGTTGAGTCCAAGGTTTATTGGGCCTTATGAGGTGCTGGAAAGAGTGGGATCAGTGGCTTACAGGTTAGCTTTACCTCCGGCCTTGGACAAGGTTTATGATGTCTTTCATGTATCAATGCTAAGAAGGTATTGATCAGACGAGTCCCACATCATACCGGTGCAAGAGATACAAGTTCAAGCAGACTATTCTTATGATGTGAAGCTAAAAGAAATCTTAGCTAGGGAAGTGAGCTAGCTCTGTAGCAAACAGATTCAATTGGTGAAAGTGTTATGGCAACATCACAGAGTAGAAGAGGTGACTTGGGAACCAGAAGCTGCTATGCGGGAACAATATCCCCACCTATTTGATTCAGGTATGAATTTTGCGGACGAAATTCTTTTTAGGAGGGGAGAGTTGTAATGGCCCAAATTATACCCTAGTAGCTAATTGGTCTAATTAAGATAATTGGGATGGGATTGTATTGAGTATGTTAATTAGGGACCTAAGTGTAAGTTAATTGAGGACCTACTAGAACTAATAAAATAGTTTAAGTTGCTAATTGGTAGATGTGCATGTTTAATGTTAAACAAGATTAATTAGTGGCTAATGAAGATTAACTAAAATCAAAATTGATTAAGTGGGATAAGTGGGAGGGAAGTGGATTTTTGGGTGGCACTCATTGGTGCTGCCACCTCACCTATTTACATGCAATTTATAGTATTGAGGAGAAAGAAAGGCAGACTTTTGCATGTGGTTTCAACTATTCTTCTTCTTCTTCTTTTTCCTCTCTACCCATGTTCCTCTCTAAGGATAGCTTGTAAATCTGCTGGTTTTGAGTCTAATAAAGTTGTATGAATAAAGTATTTCTTAAGCAAAGTAAGTGATTAAATATAGTTCTTCATCTCCTACTCCTTCTTGTTCTGAATTTGTGATGGATTGAAGATTGATATGGTGTTTCAATTCTAGAAATTGAACTGGAATTTGTAGTTGAGGAAACAAGGAAAAGCAAGGGAAAAGAGAAGGTAGTGGATCAAGGAGCTTTGTGACTTTCTAAGGAGCTTATGAGCAGAGGTTTGGGAAAACACCTTTGTGTATCAATTTTGATATATATACATTATGAATTTTGGAGTTTGTATGATTAAAATGTGTGTTTGTGAAGAATATTAAATGTGAAATTATGTGTCTAATTATTGAGTCAAGATGATAAGTGTTGAGCTAGTTGGTGAATATAAGTATGTTGCTCTATTCTGAATGAATCTTGAAATATTTATATATATCGTATAATTTATTGATTAGTATGTAAAGTAACATGTTGGAATGTAAGCAAGCATGATGTGTGATGAATTGGAAACTTGTTTTAGGAACTCACTCAAATGGTGCAATTTAATTGGTTAGGTAAGTTTTGGTATAACATAAATTGTAGGGCATCTTATATTATGAACTATTGTGGTTTATAACCTTGATGTTATAATTTTAGATGGATGAAAAATAGGTAATAATATCCTTAACAGGTAGATAATTGAATGCCTAAAGAATTTGCTAGTAAGTAATAGGGATCATATGTAAATAGGGGTTAAGAGTAGAAGTGAGGAAGTGAGTTTTGGAGCTTGGAATTGGGAATTTGGGTTCTATTGCGAGTGCAACAGAAGGCTCCTAAACATTGGTTTTGCCTTCTATCGCGGGCACGTGTATGTGCACAAGCGCGACAGAGGCGTGGAGTAGATTCTATACCGAGTGCGACAGAAGCTATCATCAAATTCTGTCGCGAGCTCGACACTTATGAATGTTTTAATTAACTTCTTATTTGCCTTAGATTGATCAATTTATGAGTTATATGTATAGCGAGTATGTGTATGATAATAATTGTTTTTTTATGCATATGAATACCATTGCATATATAATTGTTAAAGTGAATGAATTGTGTAGTGAACATTAATACTATTGATGCTTATGAGAAGTGATAATATGAATAAACCGGATTAATAATATAGCCTACGAGTAAAGTAGTGGATAGACAGGCATGCCTATAGGGTCTAAGTGCTACAGCCAAATTGCGTCCGATTCCTCTGGAATCATCGATGCGATTTGAATCCTTATTGGATTCCCTGATGAGAATTTATTGATATTATTGATCTTTCCGGTACCTTTGTGTGCTAATGTGAATGTGTGGTATCTACGGATACTAATGTGTTTATTGTACCTTTGCGTACTGATGCAATACCCGTTATCTACATCTTTGAGTTGCAGGCAAGGCTATAAATAAATATATGAATTAATTGAATGACGTGAAATTATGTGACATATCTTTGAGTATGACTCTAATGAGCATGCAAAAACGATGTGATAATGTAACCAAAATGTGACTGTCATGTTATGATATGTACATTGAATAGTTATATTTATATATGCATATGTTGAGTTGGAATATGGAATCTATAACACTTGTTATTGTTGCAATTAATTATCTATACATATATGTGCATATACTGTGTTATTGTATTGTTTTCCCCACTAAGCATTATCACTTAGCACGGGTTTTCTAATCCATATAGGTTCAAACTCCAAGTGATTTCAAAGGACGAATCTGCATTGCCAACGGTCAACACTAGGAGTCCCTATAGTGTAGGTTTTGGGATTTTTTTTAGCAAGGAGTTATGTATATGTTTATTTAGTCTTTTGAGAAGCATAATATATGTAATGAATGGAATGACTAAGTTTTGTAATATTAAGCTTATGATGTATGTGTATATGTAAGTATATAAGTTCAAGCATGTGATAGTATGAGATAACCACTGCATGTGAATGTATGTGAAACGAAACTTATTTGTATAGGTTTTGGTATGTATGTGTTTAAGTTATAAGTGCTTGTGATTGCCATGTGACTTCCGTTCTCGACTGCTTTAGCTGAGCTAATTGGGCGGTCGGGATTGGGCATCACAATATGTTTGTTGGATTGTCCCATCCCATCTGAAGATGAACTGAGTTGGGTATGTGATTATCTAGAAGGAGATATCCGTGTGTCTTTTGAATTCCTTACTCAAGAAATGAGGAACACATCACTTCAACTCCAAGGTCCTTGTTACCCTGTCATATTTCCAAGTGTAAATTGTAATGAAAAATATTCTTTTCTGCAACTATCCCTTCCACAATTTGTTTTTAGGTTTGAACTTTCTGAATATTTGTTAAATATTTATACATAGTAAATTAGGTGATACCCTATTCAATTTCTAGTAACTGCTCACACATGTGATATTAGACTTTATTAATGAGGAATGGAAGAGGTGTAAAACCATCTAGAAATTGTTTAACCCTTTGTTTCAGGCTAGGACTGTATTGGTCTTCATTTTTTATGTTGTGGTTCGACTGATTTTTCCCCTGTGAATGTCAGTCTTTTGGAGGTGCCAGTTTATTTCTCATGCATTGAATGTGTTATTGCGGCATTGGCAACAATTGGGTTGAGTGCACATCAATGAAGACATTTTAATAGAAAAATTTATACACAAGTCTGTGAATGCTAGGTCATCGGTATTAAAGGTTGAGGAGCTTCTATTCTTGATGTTCCTTATGATTATTATGCTTATGGACTTGCAAAAAGAGGATATAACTCTACATTTTAAAATTATTTTTTGAGATCATTTTATAAAGATTATAGTCTATCCAGCTCAACCATGATTTTAAAATGTTAAATTTCCATAAAACTTTTAATCTACCATTAACCAGATGTTTGATGTTTCTTTACTAACTTCAAGATGGTAGGCGAGTTCATGTGATAGAAAGGGATTTATATGAGCCTAATAGAATCGTTGGTGAACTGCTTCAACTAGGAGGATATCTTAAATTACTTGATTTAGGCCTTGAAGGTATCAATAAATTAAGAATCTATAAAGTGTGTAAAGGACAAGAAGATTGTAGAATTTTTTTAGCAGCTCCTATACAATTAAGAGGTATAAGTATTATGCTTTAGTTTAATAGTGCAATTTGTTCTCAATTTTCATCCAGTGTGCAGCTAGAGTAAGGAACTGTGACATCCTTGCTTGAAGAAAATGGAATTGTTAAAGGAGTTCATTACAAGACTAATAATGGTCGTGAACTTGTAGCTTTTGCTCCTATTACAATTGTTTGTGATGGCTGCTTCTCAAACCTACGTTGCTCTCTTTGCAATCCCAAGGTTAAGTATCAAACCAATCACTTTTGGAACATAAACACAAAACTTGAATAAAAAATTAGCAGTTTAATTGCAAATCTTAGTACGTATTTAGTTTTGTAGCTGATACTATCCTAGTTAGACCACCGATATTCACTTTTTTTCTTTTTTTTTTTGTGACAGGTAGATGTGCCCTCTTGTTTTATGGGTTTAGTCCTAGAGAATTGTCAGCTTCCTTTTCTGTCAATATATTCTTGAATGAAAATGCTTCTCATTGGTAACTTCTGTTAAAATGCTATCTGCAGCAAAAGAACCAGCACGGGAGTGGGCTGCTTGGACACGTCAAGAGGAGGAAAGTTTCTTCACTGCATTACGTCAAGTTGGCAAGGTACATTATTCCTGTTAAAGTTTCCTCGGAGTAATTCTCTCTCTCTCTCTCTCTCTCTCTATCTCTCTTTCTCTCTCTCTCTGTATGTATGTATGCATGCATGCATGTGTAATATGTGTCGTGTATAAAGGTGAAATAGGTTGCTCTTAAGAAAGTGAATTGTTTATTGGCATCTAAATTTGGAGAACATGATTTCTTATTTGTTGATTTTAGATTACTGAGAGTTTCCAATTGCTAGGGGTAGGGAAACCAATTTAGTCTTCATTTCTTGGTATGTGAACATTCAAGATATTTGTTTCTGCTGTTATCCAATCATCAAAGCTGTGAACTGACCTTATCAATCTATAATAATTATTTTGTAACACTCCGAAATGTACCCTAGAAGGATTTGTACATGTCTAGAGATATTGGTGATCGAAACTATATGATTTGATGGTCGGAGTGACTAACTAGGAAAAAAAATATGATCGGGATTAAGAAAAAGAGAGGTGAGGATAACTTGTTCATTTCGCATACATAGATTTAATATAATGAAATAAGTAATTATGTGGGCCAATGTTAAAAATTATATAAATGGATGCCAAATGTAAGAAGAGAAAAGAGTTGATGGACTAAATAGAAGAATTGACATAAAAATCTTGGATAGACCAATAGCAAAGTGACATGTGGCATAGGGATAAGAATGGATTGAGGAGGTATAAAAGGAAGAGAGAGAACATGAGAGAGGGCAAAAAAGAAATCTGCTCTCCTCTCTCTCATGTTCCTCATATTCTTCTTCTTCCTTGTCTCAATTTGTTCTCTTACTACTGTAATTTTGAATGGTTTAGCAAATTCAAGGGTTGATCAGGTTGATCATGTGAGTAATTGGTTCCTTTCTTCTTCTGTTCCTCTTATTTTACATGATTAAAGGTTATTGGTGATTTGGGTTGACCTTTGAATTTTGGGTTATTTTGTGTGTATTTGATGAGATGATTGTGATTATGGATGAGTAATCATTTGAGCTTATAGGAGCAAAGGAAGTCGGGTTTGGGATTTGTGTGTTATACGTACCTTTATTTATTAAAATATTATCTTGATATGTATATGGATATTTCATGTGAAATTGAGTTAAATTGTGCTGATGATTGTTGGGAAATTGATTGAATTGGAAAGGTTGAATTTTAAGGGGAAACTCTGCACAAATTCAGTCAGACCTTTAGGTCTTCTTTTAGGTGTAAGTTGGGTTATACAACTCCAAATTGCATTATTTTAGTTGGTTTTGAAATATAAAACATATATCTACATATTTTATAGAAATATACGTGACCTAAGTCTAAACTTAGGTTGCTCAAAAGTGAGCTTAAAGTTGATAATAGGATTCTGCCGCCTCAATGGGAGCAGTCTAGATTGTTTAGGTGATATATAGAGCTATAGCGACCCAAATTACCTGAAATTATATCCATTAGAAAGATAACATCTTGGGAAACATTTATGAAGAATACTACTTTGGCTGAAAATGCCATTTTCTATCACATTTTGAACGTAAAGGAAGAGGGTTGGAATCTGCCCTGGTGCAGGTCCTGTCCCGAGTCTTGACAATCGGCACGATAAGGCTCTATCACGAGCCGTGACAACTATCATGAGTCATGATAATAAGCCACTGTCATGAGTTGTGCTATTGAGCATGACTCGTGATAGCCCTCCTTTCCTTCATTTGCCTTTCTTTGTTCTTTTGATATGTTTTGTCCCAATTCTTCCTTTTAAGCTTTACAATTATACTTTATTCTATTATAGTAATGAGTGGGATTTCTTGAATTGTGAAAATAAAATGGAAGCCACGTTCTCTCATGTTATAATATATTATAATATTGATTTTATATATATATATATATATATATATATATATATATATATATATATATATATATATATATATGAAAATGTGTATTTGGATAGAATATATGGAACAGATAAAATAATTTGATTTATTTGTTCATGGCATGGAAATTGAATGAATGAGGATAATTAACAAAAAGATTTTAACTGGAATTCCTCTATCGCGAGCGCGACACTACTATATCTGAAAATATTGTTGTCTATTATATTTTGTATGAGCCATTACTTTGATTATTAAGTGAATTATGAACATGATTATTCCTGAATATTATAAGTATTACTAATATGAATAAATGCATACAATAAAGGTATGTACTCTTAAGAAGGTGTTAAAATAACATATGTTTCATTAAAGGAAATAATTACGTGTATAGCCTGCGTTAATCAAGTCATGGATAGATAGACATGCATATAGAGTTTTGTTTGTTGCGGCCCTAATGTGTTTCGGACCCTGATCAGGTCCCCGATTGGATCCTTGCAAACCTCAATGTATTTGGATCTTGTTTAAGATCCTCAATGTGAAAATATTTTTGAATGAAAATAAAAGAAATTGCTTTTACTCGTACCCACAAGTCCTAATGTGTTTACTCGTTATCCACCCCTTTGACTTAGCAGGCAATAAATGGAGAAAAGAATGTGAATGAAATAGTAAGTTATGAATTGATAAATGTGCATAATGAGTAGTATGAAAGTATAAGATTAAGCTTTTGATATGAATGTGAACATATTGTCTCTTGTGACTTATATGCTATCCGAACTAGTGCTTCATGCGCCTAAGTGTTCTCAGATCTGATGTGGACCCCTTTGTCAAATTGTGGATCACCTTCGGATATCTATGGATTATGGTATCCTAATTCCAATATCAACTAAATAAAAGAAAGTGTAACAAATAATGCATACTATTAATCTGTTTATAAGTTGTGAGTATGGTTACTTATATGAGGTCTTTATAGAGAATTATTGAAGTGTTTAATACAAGTAATTATTATAGTCAAATAATCAGTAAATGACTTATACGGTTTCATTCCTTTGCATGCATTTAAGGTGCTTGTATGTTTGAACTTAAATTACATGTTACGATATGTATGTCTGTCTTCAGGATTCCGGCTTAATGTCAGGTAAGGAACTTGTGTGCATTGAATATTTATGAACATTAAACTTTCAGCTCTAAAAGAATATGTTAGGTATATGGATTAGTAACTTAAGATAATGTGTATTAGGCAAGAAATAGATAATTGAACCTAGAGAATGAATTATGGATAAATTGGGAATTTGTATTTTGTGAATTATCTTTAGAACTACGTGGTTCTGATTCCCAATCTTTGGGATTTGTAGTAAGCTTGAAATATTCATTTTGAACCCGAACGAAATCTTACAAGATTATTATGTTAAAAGTTGTGGAATAGTGATTTATCTGGAACAAATTAAATGTTGTCCCATTAAAGTCATAAGATTGTTTTGGTCACGAATTAAGAATACTTGGGAGAATAAGAATGTCTAGGATTTAAAATAGACAAATAATATGATTATCGGTAGTTCAAAAAAAAAGAGCTAATGTTAACAAATGATTAGATAAATGAGTAAATGATAGAACGTTTAAACATATATTTTTAGTTTAAAAACAATCAGTCTTTAGGTGAATGTATTTTGCGGGAGAAGTGCTATTATAGTATCTTTGAATTTGTGTACTTTGTATAATTGTTGTATATGCATATATATATGCATGTGTTTTGTAACACCCCCTACCCATATGTAGGCGAACCCATCCGAGTTGGAGTGAGATGCCGTAGGAGTAGGGGTGTCACACCAAACAGATTGATACAAAGCATACAATCCTACATCACAAACATAAGGAAATCTAGCAAAAATTAAAACTTTAGAGAAACATCATCATGATCATGCATTACTATAACAACATTCATTACAATAATGTTCTGATCAACTGATATTGCAAAATAATTACATATCCAAAATAAATAGAGCGGAAGCTTACAAAATTTCTGATACAATGACAGTTCTATTACAAAAATAAAGCCCTAACACTAATCCCTTCTATGTTGGCTTGACTGGCGGTGACTCTCCCTAAGCAAAATGCCTTCCGCACCTGCACGGATAAAAACCGTGCTAAGCGATAAACGCTTAGCGGGGAAACACACAACAAAAGAATGGACGGCCATTCACAATGGTCATCAAAGCATAACACATACGATATGACATATGTAGATAATCATGTCAGATATATAATCATACTTGCATAATAAAGACATACATTCAAAAGCTTATAATCACATTCATATACATATTTACTGATTTCTCAAATCATTATCATGCTCACTCGGATATCACATTCTGATAATCATATCGAGGCAAACCAAAGCAAACAGAACACCTGTTGACTCACAATAGTGGATAACGAGTATACAGGCAGTACCTTACGGGTACAAATCGAATACAAACAGTACCTTACGGGTACAAATCGAATACAGACAGTACCTTATGGGTACGAATCGAAAAACCATCTATTTTATCACATTCAAAAGAATTTTTCGGAGGAACCTTAAATAAGATCCAAAATTCATAAGGGTTCGCGAGGAACCAGATGGGGACCTGATCGGAACTGAGGCTACAGCTAAAAGACTCTATTAAGCATGCCTAACTATCCACTAGACTGACTCTTGCAGGTCATGTTATACCATTCAGGTTCCAAATCATAGCATATCATTTATCATAGAGGATTCATAATATTTCACATATAAATAAGCATATTATATAGCATACAGAGGTAAAAGTTCACGAAGAAACCATTTGAAATTCATTTTAGAAGAGAGGGCAAAATCGAAAAAGCAGGGCAAGAAGAGGTCATTATTGCGCTCGCGACAGAGGCAAACTTACCCCAGGTCGCAACCACGGCAATTGTCATGATCTCGCGGGGGGTCAAATACAACTCGTTGTCGCGCTCGCGACAGTGAGCTACCAGTCCGATCCATCGTGCTCGCGCTCGAGAGCGCGATCGCGACAGAGAATCGCCCAAAACAGCTCGGCAGCCTAGTGCTCGCGATAGAGGCTTTACTGTTTCACTCGGCAGAGAGCTCGGACGCGTGGGAGGGCTGCTTTCACCGGGCTCTGTCGCGATAATGTTGCGCTCATTACAGAGTCGTGATTTCCAGCCCTTACACAGGAAAAGCTGCAAAAATTCACCTCCACAACACCCAAACTTCAAATCTCAACCCAAACATCAACTTACCTCAAATCCAGCAACCCAAACATCGTAAACAACATAAAACACAACATTTATACCAATAATTCCAATTAAATCATGCCAATAACAACATCAATTTACACAATCTAAATCTCAGCAGTATTCACTTATCATCTCAATCAAAAGTACAATTAGGTTTAATAGCTCACAATTAAGCCTTCTTATCTCATCTAAATCAAAACCCATAACATTTAAACTACAAAGAACATCAAGAACACCATATTTTCCAGAAATTCATTCAAAGAGCAAAAATCACAAAAATGCATAAATCATAAAAACTCCCAAACCTTAATCTCCATAGCTCCTAATCACTTAGTGCCACTTTCCGACGCCTTCTCCTTCCCTTTGGGATCACGAGGAGACTCAACTAACCAACAAACCCATAAAGGCACACAAACAAAAGCCCTAGATTAACTCTAAACCCAAAAACGTAGAAGAGATGGAGATGAAGAAGAAAGAAGAAAAATAAGAACAAAATGCAGTAAAACTTACCAATAAACCTCTTAGAATTATCAAGATCCACCAATAATCCAACCCAAAAGGAGTGAGCTAAGGTGAGGAAGAGGAAGAGGAAGTAGAAGGGAAAGCCAAAGAGAAGAGAAGGGGAGAACGGGAGAACGGGAGAACGGGAGTGAGGGAGTAGAATTTCTGCTCTTCTCTTTCTCTTTCCTCAATAATACACCTTCCCCTTTCCACATGGCATAATTCTATCGGTGGATCTTAATAACTCACACCCAACAACAATACACTACACACACACACAAAGTCACCCCAACTTATAACATCCTACAAATGTGTGAGCACAACATACAAACACAACTCACTCACTCACATCCTACAAACATGTGAGCAACACACCCAAATGCAACCCAACTAATTCACACCCTAATACCGAACATGCACCCACATACTAGCAAATCCCACAAACATGCATTATACCTAAAATACCCTTATTACATGCGAAAACACATACAATGCACATGCACAAACATGGCTTAAACTTTTAGGGGGAAAATGGGGTGTGACAACTCTCCCCTACTAATAAGAATTTTGTCCTCGAAATTCTCACCTGTACTGAACAAATGCGGATACTGAGCCCTCATGGTTGCCTCTGGCTCGCAAGTCGCTTCTTCTACCCCATGATGATTCCATAACACTTTAACCAACGGGATTTGCTTGTTCCTCAACTATCGTACTTCCCGGGCTAAAATGGCTTTTTGTTCTTCATCATATGAGACATCTGGCTGCACTTGAACATCCTGAATGGATAAAACATGCAACAGATCCGATCTATACCGACGAAGCATCGAAACATGGAAAATATCATGTAACTTCGCTAACTCTATCGGTAAAGCCAAACTATAGGCTACCTGACCAATCTTAGCTAACACTTCAAAAGGTCCAATAAATCGAGGACTAAGCTTGCCTTTCTTACCAAACAGTAGCACTTTTCTCCAAGGAGAGACCTTAAGAAAAACTTTGTCCCTGACCTCAAACTGAACATCCTTCCTCTTAAGGTTAGCATAGGACTTCTGCCGATCTTTAGCCGCCTTCAGATTCCACTGCACAACTCTGATCCTTTCCTCTGCATCCCTAACCAACTCTTGCCCAATAACTGAATGCTCGGATAGCTCGGTCCAACAAACTGGAGTACTACACTGCCGACCATACAAAGCTTCATACGGTGATATACCGATGCTCGACTAATAACTGTTGTTGTAGGAAAACTCCATAAGCTGCACATATCTATCCCAACTACCCGTAAGATCCAATGCAAAAGCCAGCAACATATCCTCCAAAATCTATATGACTCGCTCTGACTGACCATCTGTCTGAGGATGGAACACTGTACTGAAGTTCAACTTGGTACCCAAAGCCCTTTGCAATTCTTTCCAAAACTTCGAAGTGAACCTTGGGTACCTATCTGATACTATGGACAACGGCACTCAATGCAATCTGACTACCTCTTCCACATAAATACTAGCTAATTTATCCATCGGATAATCCACTCTAATAGGTAGGAAATGGGCTGACTTCATAAACCGATCCACTATTACCCATACTGAGTAATGCTTTCTCTGAGTCAAAGGCAAACCGGACATAAAGTCCATGGCGATATCATCCCACTTCCACTCGGGAACGGATAAAGGTGTGAGCAATCCCGAAGGAACTTGATGCTTAGCCTTTACCTACTGACATGTCAAGCACTTAGACACAAAATCAACAATATCCCTCTTTATATCAGACCACCAGTAGAACTACTTCAAATCCCGATACATCTTGTCACTACCGGGATGCATGGTGAAAACTGTAGTGTGCGCCTCACTCAAAAGCTGTCTCCTCAACTCCTCATCCTCAGGCACACACAAGCAATTCCTAAACAACAGCACCCCGTCCGAAACTGAGAACTCTGACTGCTTACCAGAACTAACCTCTTGCAAAACCCGCTGTAGCCTCTCATCATCCTTCTGAGCATCTACAATCCTCTATCTCAAGGTAGGCTTCACTCTCAACTGAGCAACCAAAGCTCCATCGGAATCAAATCTCCATCTAAACTGCCTCAAGAACAAAGCAGAAATCGATTTTCGACTCAAAGCATCAGCGACCACATTGGCCTTACCCGGGTGGTAATCCAATATGCAGTTGTAGTCCTTGAACAACTCTAGCCAACGGTGATGTCTCATGTTTTACTCCTTCTGCGTGAGAAGCTACTTTAAGCTCTTATGGTCCGTAAAGATCCTACACTTCTCCCCATACAGATAATAATGCCAAATTTTCAAAGCAAAGATCACAGTCGCCAACTCTAAATCGTACGTCGGATAATTCCTCTCATGTGGCTTCAACTGACGGGAAGCATAAGCCACAACCTTTCCCTCTTGCATCAAAACACAACCAAGACCAACACCCAAAGCGTCACTATACATTACAAACTCCTTACCCGAGATGGGTTGAGTAAGTATAGGAGCTTCAACTAACAAACTCTTCAACTTCTCAAAATAAAGCTGGCACTTATCCGACCACTCAAATCTCCCCTTTCCTTAACAACCTCGTCATCGGAGCAGCAATAACTAAAAAACCCTTCACAAACCGACGATAGTAACCCGCCAAACCAAGAAAACTCATGACTTCTGGAACATTTTTAGGCGCTTTCCAATCCACAATCGCCTCAATCTTAGACGGATCCACTTGAATACCCTTAGCCAAAACAATGTGCCCCAAGAATGACACTTCCCGAAGCCAGAAGTCACACTTACTAAGCTTGGCAAATAACCGATACTCTCTCAGAACTTGCAAAACCAATCAGAGATGCTCCTCATGTTCACTCTCATCCTTAGAATAAACCAAGATATCATCAATGAATACTACTACAAATCGATCAAGATATGGCCTGAACACTCGGTTCATCAAATCCATGAATGCCGCAGGTGCATTGGTCAAACCAAACGGCATCACTAAAAACTCATAGTTGCCATACCTAGTCCGAAATGCAGTCTTAACCACATCCGCATCCTGAACTCGCAGCTGATAATAACCCAACCGAAGATCAATCTTCGAAAAGACTCCTGCACCTCTAAGCTGATCAAACAAATCCTTGACTCTAGGCAAAGGATACTTGTTCTTCACTGTGACCTTGTTGATCTACCTATAGTCGATACACATCCTCATAAAACCATCCTTCTTCTTAACAAACAAAATTGGGGCGCCCCATGGAGATATGCTGGGTATGATAAACCCCTTAACTAATAGCTATTGTAGCTGAGTTTTGAGTTCTCTCAACTCTATAGGAGCCATCCGATAAGGTGCTTTCGATATAGGCAAAGTACCCGGCACTATCTCAGTGGACAACTCCACCTCTCTCTCAGGAGGCAAACCAGGCAACTCACTCGAAAACACATCTCCAAACTCCTGAATAATCAGGATATCCTCAATCCCAACTTGATCCCTCTTGGAATCCAACACCACTGCCAGAAAAGCCTCACAACCCTTCCTAATATATCTCTTAGCTTATATTGCAAAAATCACATTATTCAAAGAACTAGCACCCAAACCTTTAACAAACACAGATGACCGATCTCTGTCCTGAAGCACAACCGTCTTCCTATGACAATCAACCACTGCCCGATGCTTACCCAACCAATCCATACCCAAAATCAAATCAAACTCTCTGAAAGGCAATTCAATCAAATCCGCTGGAAACACAACTCCCTCAACTAACAAACGACAATTCCTATACACTCTACTCACATTGACACAATACCCTAAAGGACTTGTCACATAAATCTCGTAATCTAACTGGTCTACATCATGCAACTTATCACTTAACTTATCGATGCACAAATATGAGTGTGTGGAACCTGGGTCAATTAGAGCATATAATTCAATGTCATAGAGTAGAAACTTACCGGCTATAACATCAGGTGCATCCTGCTCATCTCTGGCTCTCATAGCATAAGCTCTGGCTGGAATAGGTAACGAACGCTCAATTGACTCAGATGTAGCTCCCTCTCTAAGTTGACTGCCTCGACCTCTACCTCTGCCTCTACCACAGGTAGCTTGCGTGGCATTCGAACCAACTCTGCTGGTCTCTCTCTGAGCACCCGAATCCTCATTCAACCTCGGACAATTGGCCAAAAAGTGTTCAGTGCTCCCACATCTGAAACACCCACCTGTGAGCCACCTACACTCACCCCGATGAGGCTGACTGCAATGAGAGCACACAGGCATCGACTTGGTCCTACCACCAGCACCACCTCTACTAGAACCAGACACCACTGCTGAACCCTGTCTTCTACCTCTAGTAGTTGGGCCTGTAGATGATTCATCCTGCGGGTTCCTAGATCTCTTACCCGAGGATGAAAAAGATGAACCACCATGAGAAGGATTCCTCCTCTGAGCCCTCTCTCTCAGCACTGATTCTGACCTCTCAGCCCTCATAGCCGCTTGCACAATATGGTAATACCCCACTCTCGGAGTACCCATTAAAGAAATCACTCATTCAAACCGGTCTCAAAGTGCCTACACCTGAACTCATTTGTCAAAATACCTTCTGGTGCATACTTAGCCAATCGGTTAAACTCCTTCTCAAACTCGGACACATACATCACCCGCTGTTCAAACTCAAGAACTTAGCCCAACTTGCATACTTATATGTCTGAGTCACATACTTGTTCGTCAACTCTCTTTCGAAGAAATCCCATGTAACCGAATCAGGCAACTGAGGATGCCTATAAACCAACTCCCACCATTCATATGCAGACCCTTGCAGCAAAGCCACTGCACACTCTACTTTCTGATCAGGAGGACACCGAACCTCCCTCAAAGCACGCTTTACTTATCAATCCACTTCTCAGCGACTTCCGACTCATCCAAACCCGTTCCATAAAAGTCTTCAGCACCAGCTCTTCTCAAACTCTCAATCGGGGCCTTAGGGGCAGTCACTCTCTCCAAGACTCGAGCCATGTCCAAAGATAGCTTAAGCATCGCTTCGAAGGGCATGGCTACGGCCTCGAGCTGTACCTTAGCAAGTTGAGCCGACATAGAAATTGAAGGATCAGCAGCTTGTGGATTTACGCTTTCAGCTGACCCCTCAAGAGACCCTCGAACAAAATCAGAATCCATCTAAAACAAACAAGAGGACAACCGCATCAGCCAACACAGTCCTAGACATATACGCATCTATACACAACAACAACAACAAAACACCCAGAAATGCCTAAACCTAGGCTCTCATACCAAAAGCTGTAACACCCCCTACCCATACGTAGGTGAACCCATCCGAGTCAGAGTGAGATACCGTAGGAGCAAGGGTGTCACACCAAACAGATCGATATAAAGCATACAATCCTACATCATAAACATATGAAAATATAGCGAAAATTAAAACTTTAGAGAAACATCATCATGATCATGCATTACTCTAACAACATTCATTACAATAATGTTCTGATCAACTGATATTACGAAACAATTACATATCCAAAATAAACAGAGCGGAAGCTTACAAAATTTCTGATACAATGAGAGTTCTATTACAAAAATAAAGCCCTAACACTAATCCCTTCTGTGTTGGCTTGACTGGCGGCGACTCTCCCAAAGCAAAATGCCTTCCGTACCTGCACGGTTAAAAATTGTGCTAAGCGATCAACAAAAGAATGGACGGCTATTCACAATGGTCGCCAAAGCATAACACATACGATATGACATATGCGGATAATCATGTCAGATATATAATCGTACTTGCATAATAAAGACATACATTCAGAAGCTTATATCCACATTCATATACATATTTACTGATTTCTCAAATCATTATCATGCTCACTCGGATATCACATTCTAATAATCATATTGAGGCAAACCAAAGCAAACAGAACACCTGCTGACTCACAATAGTGGATAATGAGTATACAGATAATACCTTATGGGTACGAATCGAATACAGACATACCTTACGGGTACGAATTGAAAAACCATCTATTTTATCACATTCAAAATAATTTTTTGGAGGGACCTTAAACAAGATCCAAAATTCAAAAGGGTTCACGAGGAACCAGACGGGGACCTGATCGGGGTCCAAACGGAACTGAGGCTGCAGCTAAAAGACTCTATTAGGCATGCCTAACTATCCACTAGACTGACTCTTGCAGGTCATGTTATGCCATTCAGGTTCTAAATCATAGCATATCATTTATCATAAAGGATTCATAATATTGCACATATAAATAAGCATATTATATAGCATACAGAGGTAAAAGTTCATCAAGAAACCATTTGAAATTCATTTTAGAAGAGAGGGCAAAATCGGAAAAGCAGGGCAAGAAGAGGTCACTGTCGTGCTCGTGACAACAATCGCGCTCGCGACAGAGGCGAACTTGCCCCAGGTTGCGACCACGGCAACCATCGTGATCTCACGGGGGATCAAATACAACTCGCTGTCATGCTCGCGATAGGCGTCGCGCTCGCTACAGTGAGCTGCCAGCCCGATCCATCGCGCTCACGACAGAGAGTCGCCTAAAATAGCTTGGCAGCCTAGCGCTCTATCGCGCTCGCGACAGAGACTTTGCTGTTTCACTCGGCAGCGAGCTCGGACACGTGCGAGGGCTGCTTTCACTGGGTTCTGTCATTAGGTCGCGACAGAGTCGTGATTTCCAGCCCTTACATGGGAAAAGCTGCAAAAATTCACCTCTACAACACCCAAACTTCAAATCTCAACCCAAACATCAACTTACCTCAAATCCAGCAACCCAAACATCGTAAACAACATAAAACACAACATTTATACCAATAATTCCAATTAAATCAACCCAATAATAACATCAATTTACACAATCTAAATCTCAGCACTATTCACTCATTATCTCAATCAAAAGAGCATTGAGGTTCAATAGCTCACAATCAAGCCTTCTTAACTCATCTAAATCAAAACCCATAACATTTAAATTACACAGAACATCAAAAACACCATAGTTTCCATATATTCATCCAAAGAGCAAAAATCACAAAAGTGCATAAATCGCAAAAACTCCCAAACCTGAATCTCCTTAGCTCCTAATCACTTAGTGCCACTTCTCGACGCCTTCTCCTTCCCTTTGGGATCATGAGGAGGCTTAACTAACCAATAGACCCACAAAGGCACACAAACAAAAACCCTAATTTAACTCTAAACCCAAAAACGTGGAAGAGATGGAGATGAAGAAGAAAAATAAGAATAAAATGTAGCAAAACTTACCAATAAACCTCTTAGAATTATCAAGATCAACCAATAATCCAACCCAAAAGGAGTGAGCCAAGGTGAGGTAGAGGAAGAGGAAGTAGAAGGGAAAGCCAAAGAGACGAGAAGGGGAGAACGGGAATGAGGGAGCAAAATTTCTGCTCTTCTCTTTCTCTTTCCTCAATAATACACCTTCCCCTTTCCACATGGCACAATTCTATTGGTGGTCTTAATAACTCATACCCAACAACAATAAACTACACACACACACCCCAACTTATAACACCCTACAAATGTGTGAGCACAACACACAAACACAACTCACTCACTCACATCCTACAAACATGTGAGCAACACACCCAAATGCAACCCAACTAATTCACACCCTAATACCGAACATGCACCCACATACTAGCAAAACCCACAAACATGCATTATACCCAAAATACCCTTATTACATGCCAAAACATATACAATGCACATGCACAAACATGGCTCAAACTTTTAGGGGGCAAACGGGATGTGACATATTTGGCATCAACAACCACTGTGAGTGGCTGTCCATATTGCGTGTTTTCTCTACTAAGCCTTTGTACTTAGCATAGGTGTGTATCCATGCAGGTTTGGAGTCAGCCGTGTCGCCAAGGACAACCCGCAGCAGTTTGGCCAACGAGTCTATAGTAGTTTGTTGATTGGAGTTTATAGTTATATTTGTAATGTAATTCATTATTGTTTTTGTTCTAAGTGATGGGGATGTAATAAGTTTTTAATGGAAAAGTGTGATGTATATTATATGTGATTGTTTTTAGTATTATGTGGGTGTTTGTGAATTAAAGAAATTTTATAGTTTTGCTTCTGTTATTGTTACCAACGTGTTTTCTCCTATAGCATCCTTCACTCCTCATCGCATACTACCTATATTATCATACGGTGTGCTACGTATGGGTAAGGGATGTTACATATTTTATCTGCAATAGTTTGAAATTCATATGATGCGACTATTAGTGTTTGACACTTATAGATGTCTCAATAAGTTTCTTATTTGTTTATGTTTAACTAAATTGGACACATAACCATAAATTGACAATTACTCTTAAGATGAATTATTAATAATTTGTAGAACATTCTTCTTTGTTGTATTTTTTTTTTCATTTATATAATTCTTCACATGTTATATTTTTGTTATTAATTTTTTTTATGTATTCTTATTTCTCTTTTTTGTTGCTATGAATATCGGTTATTAGCTTTTGTTACTGGTACTGAGATTCGTTATGCATTCTTCTGAAGATTCTAGCTGAATAGAAAATAGTATAGATAGGGGTTATTTTTTCTAAATAAACTTGTATATGACAAATAGAAAGCTAAACAATTTTAAAATATTGATATATTTTGTAATTGATATTTTGCAATCTATGAAAAGATTATTTATTAGAAATTTGGATAAATGTGTGTGAATATTGTGTACAGTTAATATTCAAATAAAACATTTTATTTATCTTGAAAATTTATTATTAATGACCAAATTTCCTTTCAATAAAGAAAAATTCGATTGCTAAAAGGAATCTTTAACGATCGAAATTTCCTTTTTTGAAAATGAAATACATACAGCCAAGGGAAAATCTGGTCACTAAAAGGTATCTTTAACGACTGAAAATTCTTTTGTTAAAAGTGAATACAATTAGCGAAGGGAAAATTCAATTGCTAAAAGGTATTTTTAAAGACCGAAAATCCCTTTATTGAAAGTGAATTCAATTAACGAAGGAAAAATCCGGCCGCTAAAAATCAATATTCAACAACCGAAAATGTTCCGGTCATTAAAGACATTAACGATCGAATTCAATATCCGATTACCTATACCTTTAACGAATAGCCTTTTATCGATGGGATTTTTCGGTCGTTATAGGTCTTTAACGACTGGATTTCGACTTTTAATGACCAGATTTCCCTTCGTTAAAGGATATTTTTCTTGTAGTGTTATGTGGATGATAAAAGAACTAACATGCAATTTAGGCATAATGGAATTTAGTATGTTTTTGGTTTTGATGATATGAACAAATGGTTTGGTTTTCCCTTAAATGGTAAATGATTTGTTCCCCAACACTTTGTGGCACATGATACTTGGAAGCACTTAACTGGTATTTCACATTTTAACGCTAAGAATTCTACCAACCGTTTATTAAAAAATGAGGCATTATTGTTATTGCATAAATATCTATGCCATGCTCTCTTTGGTAGAGTTGAGAGTAATAAGGTACAAGTTAAAGATTTGTTTGTGTTGTCACTTGTGCAAAGCAAGAAAAATCCCTATTCTATATCTTTCATTTTCGATGAATTGTACAATGCTTTAATTGATAAAACTAAATCAATTGGAATGGGGCATATGGTAACGGGGATTATTTTAGGGTATGTGGAACAATTGTCTAATTTTATGCCTAATGAGGATGAGAACATTGCTATGATGAATGTTGTGTTTTTGCGAAATTTTAACCTACTAAAAAGTGGAGGTTGACCTCCAGTTTTTTTATTCTGTTGATGAGCGGACCAGGAAATTTGGTGGTGGCAAGGGTAAGGCACCTGCTACTTCAATACCTGCTGTAGATGGTGAAAAATCTGACGATGATGATGCTGATGCTGGGGAGTCAGATTCTGCAGTTGGTGAGGGTAGCAGTGCTGCAGGTTGGAGGCAAGTGTTGACCCGATTAGATGCTATAGTGCCAAAGTCAACAATATGAAGCACTAATTGCTTGATTTGAGCAAGGGCCATCAGAGTTTAAGCCGCAAACTCATGTCCTTTTTTTGCAAGAAGAATATTGAATTCACTCCATCTCTACCAAGTTCCCCTAGTGGAACTTTTTGAGAGAAGTTTTCTTTCACTCTATTTTTATTTCCTTTCTTTTTGTTTTATTTTGTTTTGTTTGTTTTTATTATACATGTTCTATTTTCCAACTCATGGGTTTCACATTAGGGTCAATGTGAATTTCTAAGTGTGGGGGAGAGAACTTTATCTTTGTTGATTTTATTTTTGTTTATATGTTTATATGTTTGTAGATATGCATGATTACTATAATTAGGTGTTTGTTTGTTTTGAATTTCATATGCATGTATGTTGTATGTTTCAAATTTTTATTTTCTCCACATTTATAAGTAGTTTTTCACATGTTAATCTTGATTATGTTGAGATTAATCTTGATGTTAATATTGAACTTTTATATGCTCAATTGGTACATTTACTTTTTATCTCTTTTTACTATTTACAAGATCTATATAATGTTTAGTCAATTTTCTAGTTAAGCTTAAATGCTAGGATGGTTAGTTTTTAAGTTTAGTTTCTAAGGATTTAAGTATCCTTAAGGAAACTATAGCCATAATACGAATAACTTGCTTTTCAATAATGGATGAGGACATAAACAAAAATAAAAGTATAAAAGAAAAATCAAACACTTGTTGATGTCTTGCATTTCGAGTAAGTTATGTGTAAGTGAGTAGGCTCCTCATATACATTCATTCGGAAAGAATGTGTAATGTCACAAGAAGAAAAGTATAAAAAAAAAAAGAAAAGAAAGAAAATAAAAATTGTGGGATGGAGCATAAAATGGACCCACTGCTAAAAACAAAAGTGTTTAAAAATGCCATGAGAAATGCAAGTGAATGCATGTGCTAAATTTTTATCCTAAATGGTTACCTTTGTTCTTAGAATTTCTAAATTTAGAGACTAACATGTTGGCTAGATAACGTGATTAGCATTTTGACTCTATATTTATTGATTTTTTTTTAATAGATTGAGATATTTGGTAAATTTAGTATGTATGTTATGCAACTTATTTATCTATCATTGTTGAGCATTGGGAGTTGAATGTTGCCTATCATGTCTTTAGCTTCTTTTCATAGTTAAGATAGCTTGTTGAATTGCTACATTTAGTTTGGAGAGGATAAAAATTTGTGTTGTGTTTCTTAGATGTTTGAATTTTTGCTTGAGGACAAGCAAAGGCTTAAGTGTGGGTGTAACGGCCCGAATTGTACCCTAGAAGGATTAGTGGTGTCAATTGTATGATGAGGGTACAAGAATAATTGGATCAAGTGTGAATTTATGTGTAAGTGATGATATAATTGAAAGAGAAATTAAAGCATTTGAAAAAGGAATTAAGTTGAGGGATTAAGAGGGAGTTGGCCAAGGATTAAATGGATAATTGTTATAGACTAGACATGTGGCTTAAGGAGGACTTGCCACCTTGCATTTTACATGCAATATAAGTGGGACTACTCGAAGAGTTAGTGGGAATTTACTGCATGTTGGCCGGCCACTTCCTTCTTTCTCCTTCTTTCTAATTGTTCTTCATTGCTCTTCATTTTCTTATCATTCTACTTCTACATCTTTGTATGAGCTGGGTTGTTTTGAAGAGGTATAATAAGATAAACTGAGAAGGTAAGTGTGGTTGGAAGTATGAATATCTCTTTCTTCTACTCCTTTTTTGTTGATGTGTTTGAGTTAGCTTGTTAAATGGACTAAGAGTGTGTCTTGATTGATTGTGCAAGTAGAATTAGACAAGAGGAAGGCTAAAGGCAAGGAAAAGGTCTAGCTAGTGAGAGAATTCAGCAAGCTATTTTTTGAGAGGTTTGGGATATATGTGCTATGTGTTAACCTTGCTTTAGTGATGTGCATATGTTGTTTAGTTTGGAATTAAAGTGTATAATTGAAGTATGAATGTGTGGGTTGAAGAATTGAGTGTGATTATGTGTTAATTGATGGAAAGCATAATTGAAGTGTGCAATTGATGGGTGATGAATTATTGAATATTTGAATAGCCATGAGCATGGATTGTGAACGAGCATAGAATGTGAACAAGCATGAACCCTAATTTAGAAGATGTGAATGTTAATTAGTGTGATTATTGGCATGTTGATTGCATATAGACATATGAATTCAACATATATTGTATAGTTATAAGTGTATGTGGATTGTGTTGTTGTGTCAGTGTTAAATTGAAAGGCATGTTCATGATATGTATAGAGAGGATTGTAAGTGTGCTGTTGAGCACAGCTGTATTTTGGCAAAACACAACTATGTATTGGCATTTTTGCATAGGTCACGGTGACAAGCAATCTGGTTGCCACCGTGAGATATGCAAGGATAGCATTCTATCCGGATCAAGTTGGTATGTCACAGTGCCAAGTATTTTGGTTGCCACCGTGAGATGTGCAAGGATTGCATTATGTCCGGATGAGTTTGGTATATCACGGTTACAAGCATTTTGGTTGCCACCATGAGATACTCTAATTTACATTCTGCTTGGAATTTGGAGGTATGTCACGGTCACAATCAAAGTGATTGTCACCATGAGGTATGATTGAATTGTATTTTGTTTTGGTAATTCTGAGCATGTCACGGTCACAACTAAATTTGTTGTCACCGTGAGGTATTTCTAACTTGTGATTTTCTTTATTTAGCATTGTCAAATGCTAATCATGATGGTTAATGGGATTCTTATTTAGTTTAACACTTTTGATTGAGTACGTTAAGCATGGTGAATCATGGTTGCTTATGTGAATAAACATGTGTAAGCAATACGTATGAACATGTGTAGGTGTTATGTATGCCCTAGTAATGTATAGTGGATAGAATATATGAATTTTATGATGTATTGAGCTATAAGATACATGTGTACATGGAATGAGAATATAAATGTGAATATACATATGTTTTGACATGAATAACTGTTATAAGCCTGAGATAATAACTGTTATAAGCCTGAGATGTTCATAAAAGTGGATAAATGGGCATGCCTATAAAGGGTTAGATGTATCGCAGCTACTAGATGTTTGGCACCAACGGGTTTCTAGATGTTTGATACCTTTGGTATCTAGGTGAATTGAGACTCCGGTCTCCAGATGATTTGAGACTTCTATCTCTAGATGTTTGATACTGTTTACCAGTATCTAGATGTTTACCCATATCCACTTACGTTATGAGTCAGGCTATTAATTGTTGCTATATGTATATGAGATGTTACTATATGTAAATGATTTACAAGAAATGCTAATAGAAGTACATGAATATTGTATTAAAGATGTTTGTATGAGTTTACAAGTGCATATGAAAAGCTATTAGGTGTACATGAATATGTTAGACATATGCTATTATGCTCACATGTATATAAATGGGCGTGATATGCAATGATATGGTATTACATGTTATATGAGCTAATAGTTAGAGTAAGAAGAATATGAACATGATATATGTTACATGAAATTGTAGGTATGTTCAAAGCATGTTTGGTAGTATGCCTATCATGTTATAAGTATGATAAATGCTTATTTCTTTTATATGCCCATAAATGAATAGCATGTCAATTATTAATATGTTTGATGATTGATGCTTGTGACTTCGTCAGAAGTCTATTCCTTGTGTTATCCCCACTAAGCGTTATCGCTTAGCACGGGTGTTTTCCCGTGTAGGTTTACAGGTTCAGTGAGGAGGTGGACATCTGCGGGTCTTGGCCACTAGGAGTATAGTTGAAGTTTTTGTATAAGTGATAAAGTACTTTTGTATAGTTCAGCATATGTAAATGTATAGTATTTTTGTATATGATATGTAAATGTTATAGTAAATGAATGTTTTTTGTAATGTATAAAGAACAACAATATTATGTAATGTAAATGACTATGAGATTCTGTTTTGAGGCATATTTATTCTGCTGCGTATGTAACATGTATGATTACTATTTTTTTTGCATGATTGTTTCGTATGTGTATGTGTGTGCGTAGCGACTCCGATATCCTCCCAAGGGGTATTGGGGCGCTATAGTAGGGACTTGATATGAGCCTAAATAGCTCCTATTTAGTTAGTGTTTTGTGTTTAAAATCATATTTAGTTGTGATTAGTTGTGTTAGAATTATGTATGTTTTATGTTTTGTTTTAAGTTGTGTTAGAGTAGGAGGAAATGGAGAAAATATTGGAAGAATGAGCAAATTAAGCAAGGAAAGATGGTCTCTATCGCGGGCGCGACGATAGCTGCGAGCGTGACCTAAGGTGCATAAGAAGAAGGAAGGGAAGAAGAAAAGAAGCTGAGCAAAAGGAGGATCCGCATTCTGTCACGGGCGCAAAGGAGGTCGCGAGCGCGACAAAGAAAGGAGGAAAAAGGGAGTCAACGCCAGCAAAAAAAGTCAGCAGAGTGAATATTTATATTCTGTCGCGAGCACGACAGTGATGACAGTTGGGCAGTTATTCTAAAGGGCCACTTGAAGAGTCAAGCCTTTTTATCAAGTTTTACAACTCTTTGGATGAGGCATTTTCAAGGGGCACAAGGATTGAAGAGATATAAATAGAATTCAGTTGACAAAATTAAGGATATAGATTTTTTAACTTAAGAATTTCTGTAAGTAGAAAGAACATTTTTCTGTAGTTGTAAATTCTTAAGTTTGTTTTGATGTTTTGAGAAGAAGGCAACAAGCAAAGGAGAAGACTACATATTTTGTGAAGAGAGAAAGGGGTATCTCCTTCTTCTAACTTCTAAGCTTTTCTTCTTCTTTGTAAATATTCAATGATGTTTTAAGAACTTGAATCTTAAATGTTATATTTTATTATTCATATCAATACAGTATTCTTGTTTGCAGAATTTTCTATTAGTATTTGATGAATAATCAAACTAAGTAAGAATTTAGTTGAGTGATAGATTCCTACTTCAAGTTAATATAATTTCATCATTAAAACATTACTTGAGAGATCAGATGTTAGATGATTGTTATATGTTGTTAATTAATCCTGAAATATGCATGTATAATTAACTAGTTCATTAATGAGAGTTAATAGTTAGAATTATAAATGCATGTTTTAGGCACTCTAATTCATGTTGAGAGAATAAATTGGAATATTAATCAACTTGGCTTGCATGACAAGATTACATTAATAAGCAAGAATAATTATTTCAAGTTTTATCAATTACCAACTCATTATCATTAATCGTACTTGTCTTCTTTGATCATTATTAATTAGGTTCAGTTAATTTACCATTCCACTAGTAGTTTAGTTTCATACTCAAAATATTGAACATTGTAAACAAGATGAAAATCAAGTAGTAATAGTGAGTAATAATCAATCTATATTTTTCGTGGGAATGATATCTTAAGTACTATAATTAGTAAATCGTGCGGTTGCGGATTTAGCACTTACATACATTCTATTTTGGTACACATGGAACCTTAATGAATTAAATGGGTTACTTCACAAGAGTAGGTATAGGTATCTACATTAGTCAGATATGATTAAACATAAGCAAGTTTTGAAAAATATCTCATAATTGATAAATGTTTAATGAATGTTTTTGTGGAATTTTCTGAGTTCATATAAATATTTGTAAAATGCAATTAATAATAATCAATAAAGAAATATAATATGTAAATAATATGATACTTAACATTAAATGAATATAATTATGGGTCTGCTATCTATGCATAGTAACATAAATGCTTATTCTACTAATCAAACAAGAGAGAGATTGTCAACTATATAAACATGTGTGTATGTTTTAGGATATATTTTTATATGTTTACATATTTTGAATGTAAATCATTATATTCAAACATTTGTATGTTTTGTTAATGACTACTGTGAGTGCTCGTCTATTTTATATCTGTTCCCCAATAAGCATTTTATGCTTAGACATCCGTGCAAGTTATGGAGACAGAAGTGTCGCCAAGGACATTCCGCGACAGTCAAGGCCAATTAGTACATAGAAGTGTTTTGTCTAGTCTTTGTATTATTCTTGTAATGTAAATAAATAGCTTATGTTTTCCAAATGAGTATTGTGTAAAAATATTAGTTTTGAATTTATTGAACCACTTATAAGAAATGTGTATGCCTAAAGCCAAAATGTAATTTTGTTAACTGTGATATGTGAAAACTATTTTCAACAAAAGAAATTTTATAATCTACTTTTTGATAATTGTTTCCTATATAAGTGTGCTCAATTCTGTTTTTGTCTGCTAGCATTTTTCACCTGTCGTGGTAGTTTGTTGCGTACAGGTAAGGGGTGTTACAACTTTAGCTTCTATTTTATATTTATATTGTGGCATATTGCCTCTTCATTATATATAAAAACAACTCATTGGTTTCTATATGGTATTAGGCATTAAACGCTCTAATAACAATGCAAATCCCATTATTAATCAATCTCCAAACATAACCTGTCATCTCAAATTTTCCATTAAACTCATAAGCAAAATTTACTTAGCTTGGAAAACCCACTTTTTACCTCTTCTCAACTATCAAAACCTCACGAGTTTTATTGACAACTCCAAATCTCCACCTGTTGAAACCATCCTGGATCCTACTAAGCCGACTAAAACCATTCCTAATCCTGAGTTTGCTACCTAGTTTAAAAAAGATTGAATGCCCCTATACTAGTTATTATCTTCCCTATCTAAGGAAATATTCTTGTATGTGATTTGTATGACCTTTTCTTGTTAGGTCTGGTATGCCTTAGCCAATCCCTTTGGCTTAGTATCCCACAATAGGCAACTCCAACTTAATATAGAATTGCAGAAACTCAAAAAAAATATGATCTTTCAGTTTTGTAATATCTAAAGCATGCAAAATCACTTATGGGTGAACATTCTTTTGCCGATTGCACTATGACTGTAGCTAAATTCAAAGCCATTGTTTACCGCAATAGGAAGCAAATATCACAATATAATTATTACCCTTAACTTGGGGCTTGAACCAGTGTCATTTAATGAACTGCATAGCCATCTCATTACCCACGAGATATTGCTCAAAAGCCAAATTGAAACACTAGTTGCCAACCTTGCACAATGATCTTATTCCTTATCGACCCAATCAGTTCCTCCTAGTACTATTTAGCAGCCATTGTAAAATTCCAATAGCAATTTTTCAAGTTACCGCCAACAGCATCATAATAGTCCCATGCTAAATTCGTAATTTGAGGAATCACACGGCAGACGATTACAAATATAGATTTGAGCCCCCTTGCTCCACGTTAGGTGCTTAAGCAAATGTGCTTCATGTGCTAGCCAACGCCAAACCTTCTTCTCACAAATGAGAGGCTTTGGTTAGTCGATTTCCGCATAAACTATCATGTAACTCCTAAACCTAGCAATTTTTTGCCCGATGTAAACATGGCCGAAAAGAATAACCCAAATTCATATCCAAACGCAAAGGATTTTAAGGTTGAAAATATCGATCCAAACTCGAAATTCAAAAAGTTTCACTTAAAAATACCTAAAACCAAATTTGAACTCGTGACCCAATTTTTTTGATTAAGTCGCATTTTTTATTAATATATATATATATGTATGTATGTGTGTGTGTGTGTATGTATGTATGTATGTATGTAATACACATGCACTACAATGAATGTCTAATTGTTTAAGTTTTGAGCAGCAAAATATAAAAGGAAAAGAAATATAAAAAAGGTGGAACAGAAAAAAATAATTAAGTGGCATACAGTATATTTACTTGTATTTTACTATTTATATTATTTGCAAATTTGCTTTTCAATCTTTCTTCACTCAATGTCTTAATCCACTATTGTTGTACTATTCACGGCTCATCCACCATTTTGTGTCATCACATCCACTCAGTCATGTTTTTCTGATTTTTATGTCATCAATTAATTCATATATCAAATCTAAAAGCGAGATGTGCCCCTCCTTTCTGAGGTAGAACTTTTTATCCTAATTACCATTTCAAAATTTTATTTTATTCATTTTTTTTCTTCAACCACACACACATAAATAAAAAAAAAAAAAGAAAAGAATTAAATAATATAAAAAATGATACAAAAACATGTAATTTTACTAATACTTCAATTGGTTCAGATTTAGACATTTCTTGATACTGAAAATTAAACCGATATAACCGAATTTTTATTTCAAAACTGATGAAATTAAATTAAAAACCGAACAAAATATACCAAATTGCTTACAATTCAGTTTGTTTTTCGATTTTAGTTTATTTTTTAGTCTTAACTGTGACTCGAGACCTAATCCAAAAATGACTTGAAAAATGACAATGCAAAAATTTTAAAATCGGAAAAAGTGACTAGAAGTGACCTGAACCCATCCGACCTAATCCAATTGCCAGGTCTATACTAACCCGATTTTTCAGATAATAATTTATATAATTAAATTCATCTAATTGATTTTTAAAATTTTTATTAACATGATTGTTTTTATTTTAAATTAATTGAATTCTAAGTATATAAGTATATTTCTAAAAATTGCTAAAGAAATTAGATCCTAATTTTAATTACATATTAGCTAGCAAAAGGGATCTTTTGATTTGAACAGAAATTAAATCATATTTCACTTTTTAATTAAATATTTTATAATCAATTATTTATGTAACTTTAAATTTATTTTTATTTTAAGTATAATACGTTGTTTAAATTTAAAATTATCATATCATTTTATATAATAATTATAAATATTTATTTGAAGTAAATAAAGACACAAATTATATCTAAATTTTGCTATTCTCTTCATGGTAAATTTTAAAACAAATATAGTATTATGTGTTTTACAAACTCTTAATTAACTGCTATTAATATCATTCTTTTTTTTATATTCAATAGAGTAATAAAATTTAATTACGATTGAAGATATCAAATTTATATGTAAAAGAATATATATATATATATATATATATATATATATATATATATATATATATATATATATCTTATTTTCAATTTATTAGTCAATTAAACGCATGCCATTATTTATATTAAATGGACTAAAAAGAAAAAGTAATGTTAAAAAAAAAAATAGCTTAAACAGGTTGACTCATCATCCAATCCATTTATTTCAATTTATGGGTCAATTCAAATCCGTCTGATCTATTTGAGCCTTGATTCATTTATTATTCGTAAAATTGATCCGTTTATGGCCTGCTGTCTGATCCAATCCATTGACCACCTTTAGTATGAAAGAAAAGATAAATGCCCAAGGAACATTAAGCAAACTACAAGGAAGAATAGGAAACCATCTCGAATGCTAAATTTACTTATTTGATGAATTTGAAATTTCATGTGTATATAGTTCTACGTTTTGAATTTTGAATAATCGCTTGTATTTTTCTTTATATATTTTTAATGTAATTTTTTATCTTTATTTATATACTATTGGGCAGTGGAGTACAAGGAAGTTTAATTACATGGGACTTATATAGGGCTAGAGAATGAATTTTCAAATGGTCAAAGAAAACCTCCATATATAGTAGACAACCCTGAATTCTATTTATACGCATAAAAAACGCCAATCTAATATTATAAATTAATGTACCCTAAATAAAGAGGATTATTTACATATCCAAGCTAGGGTTGATCAGCTTTTGGGTCAAACCGACCAAACCAGAAAAATACAGGTTTGGTGGTTTTTCAGTCGGGTTGGTCGGTTATTTTTGATTTCAAGTTGGGTTATGTCGGGTTATGGGCTAAATAGTTGGTTTTTGGCTAAACCGACCATTTTCTTCTTCATCTCGATATTGTCTGTGTCTTTGCCTCGCTCTCTCTGTTCTGCCTCACTCTCACTCTCACTCTCTCTTTGTCTCGATCTCTATCTATCTCTATCTCTACCTCGATCTATCTCTCTGTCCCAATCTTGCTCTCTCCTCAATCTCGCTCTCGCTCTCTATATCGGTTTCGCTCTCTCTTACTCGATTTTGTGCTATAACCAGGTATGCTGTTTTTTGCCATTTTCAGTTGATGCTTCTTTCTTGAGATCTAGATTTGAAGATTGATTTTGATTTTGAATTATCTGAAACTAGATCTAGATTTGCCATTAATTTCTCCCTGATTTTGATTTTCCTAATCGAGATCTAGATTTAATTATTTTTGGGTTTAACTTGCATTTGTTTTATGGCTTGCATTTGTTTTGGGTTCAATTTGGTATTGAACTAGATGCTTCTTGTGATATATATGATTTCTCTATAATTTTGGCTGCTGATTTATAAATTTGTTTGGCTGCTGATTTATCAATTTGTTTGGCTGCAATTTCGTGTAATTTTCTTGTTTACTAATTTAGAATGATAGTTGAATTCTGGATCAGTTTTAATATGTTATTGAAGACGGGAAGTTTCATGATAGTCATTGCAAGTTCTGAGTATCCATTAAACATAGCAGTGAAGATTGTATGGAAAACGGCACCCAGATAAATCCCACCATCTGTTTCTGTGTTTTGATGCATCTCTGTTCTTAGAAATATTGTCATTGCCCCAACAGCCAGAATCATAAGCTGAAATTAAAAGAAGACAACTAAGTACATGCTGTAACATTAATTCTACTCCTGTATCAAAAAATTCTTTATTTTATTTTTATTATTATTTTTATTTTGGTTTTCAACCATTTGCAAATCCTTAGCTTTATAGAATAGTATCTCTACTATTCAACAAATTTGAATACTTATTTTCTTGTTTCCAATTTCTGCAAATCCTTTCTTTTGTGATTGGAGCTTTAATTATTCGAATTGGTCTGTTAAAATAAAAAGGAAAAAAAAAAAAGAAGAAAAGAATAAAATGAAGACAGCTTCTACTCACTTGTATTGCCTTAAAAATGTATACAAATGAATTCCTCTTCATGAGTAAATACTCTCTTGAAAAGCAAGCTTTCAGAAGTTCCTTCTTGCTGACACCATATTTTTTAGTTGTTAGAGAATCAGGATGAGCTTTGGACTTGTCAAATGGTTTGGCAAGTTCATCACCTAACTTTCGTCCAATGTGAAATGATTGAAATGCTTCAGAAAATTCTTTCACAGGAACATAGCTATAAAATTCATTTTGATGTATAAAATTATGTAATATGACAAATTTTATTAAAAAAGACAATTTAGATTTTTTTTTATAATTTAATATAATTATTATATGATTTATTATTTTATTTTGTAATAAATTTAAAAAGTTAGATTTTTTAAAGAAAAAAATTAAATAATTATATTAAATTTACTTCAAACCGTATACAAACCGCTCCAAATCACCTTAAAACCGCTCCAAACCGCCGTAAATAATAATGGGTTGGGTTGGTTTTTAACTAATAAACCATACAAGTCATCTATATTGGGTTGGGTTGGGTTTATTTCATTTTCGACCCAATCCAACTCATGAACAGCCCTAATCCAAGCATTAACTTTGAAAATCAAATCGAGACAACACTATAGTTAAGAGCACTCGTACCCCACATTTCATTGATTCTTCTTTATCAATAGTTTCGGTTAACATCTCATCATTTAATACTTTTCAATCCAAAACTTGGGTAGTGCAGGAAATAAAAAGAAAATTAATTTAGGGAAAACATACTATTCTGTCATTCAAATTGCGTTTATGGCAAAATGAAGCAATAGTTATAAGAGCATTTTAGTACGGATATAAACAATTAGAGGAACATTTTGCTTCAAATACAGTTTAAAAGGTAAAATAGAGCTCCGAAAAAAATATTGATGGCAAAATAGTATATTTTCTGTTAATTAAATATAAAGAGTAGTATTCTAAAACGAGATTTTATTTCTTTCAATATTTCCTTTAAAGGAAATTCTACCATGATTTAAACTTATACTTCATAGCCCTAGTCACTAGATTAGTAGGGTTAATTTCACCCATCGTCACTAAACTTATACTCAAATAACACTAATATAATGAAAAAAAATTTGTTCTCAAAAAAATCACTGAACATAAAACATATTTACAGAAAAATCATTGCAACCGTTTCTTGGCGAAAAAACTGCTGAAAATTACAGTTAGTGCACACACTCAGCACCCTCATGCATAAGTGGCTTGACACATGGCATGCCTTGTGAAAAAAATGACATGTAACTATACCACACGACAAACTGACTTGTCAAAATATCCATGTGACATGCCACATGGCATGCTCACATTTCATTTTTTCCATGTGGTATGACACGTGTCAAGGCATGTGTGTATGGGAGTGCTGAGTATACACAATGGCTAAACTTTTCGATGAAAGAATCGTTAGAAAATTATTAAAGTAATTTTTCTGTAAACATATTCTAAATTCGATGATTTGTATGAGATCAAAAATTCTTTCATTAAATTAGTGTTATTTGCGTATAAGTTCAGTTACCATGGGTAAAATTAACCCATAGATTAGTACTACTAAAACTATTAATTAAAAGTACGTTATATCCATTGTTTGGGTTAATTTCATTGAAAATCGCTGAAATTATACTAAATTACCAAAAATTTTAAAAATAATTTTTTTATAGTAAGAAAATACATAAACATTATAATATTTATATGAAAAGTCCTTAATTGTATCTGAAAAACACTTCAAATTTTATCAAAAACAGAATATGGCATGCACATGCTATCTAAACTATATAATTTCTATAATGTGGCATGTGGTAGTACAAATCAGCAAGAATCCATATAACGCAACTGACATGGCAAAAAAATCACTTTTCATGGTTTCTCTTTGAGTATCTTTTTCACCGTTAAATAATAAATAAATTGTTTGTTTAAAAAAAAAAAATTATAGTTTTTGGAAAGATTTAAAGTTTAAGTAGCATCCCATATTGGATTTCTAGTAGGAGTTCAAAATTGATCAAAAATAACTTTTCATGCAAAGAGTACACTGTTATGTTATTTTCTTGTTACAAAATTTTTTTTGGTTACTCTCTAGCAATTAGGACACAAATTATTGGGTGACCTATAATACAATTAACTAGACTTGGCAATTGGTTCAGCTCGGGGTAGTTTAGGTTCAGATTAATTCTTTTCAGATTTAGATTTTTTGAGTTGTCATTTTTTGGGTTATTTTCGGATTTGGTCACTTCTTTTTTCGGGCAGATTCAGATCAACTCTCAAGTTACAATTAGGACTAAAGAAATGAATTGAAACTGAATCAAACTGTATCGAATCGAATTGAAAATTGAATCGAACCGTATCGTATCAGACATAAAATAATTTAATATATTTGGTTTGATTTTGAAAGAAAAATTTTGATATATCAACTAGGTTTTCAATATCAAAAAATTGCTCAAATCGAACTGATCAAATTATGAGTAAACTTATGTCATTTTAATGCCAGAGTTAGGAGGCCAATGGTGTTGAAGATTAAGTGAGACAAGAAATGTGGTGGATAAAGGGAATGAGCAACAAACAAAAAAAAAAAGAAAAAGTCGAGAGATTAGGAAATCGAGTGATAGAGTTTGGGTACGCTCATGACTCTAATTTGGATAAACGTCCAATCCAGATAGAATTAAATAATTCAATCTGATTAAAATTATCAAATCATATCTCAGAAAAAGTCTGAGTTAAACTAAATTCAGGTCTCTAGCTTTTAGGATCTCTATAAATAGATAAGAGATCTCAGTATTTGGTAACAAGAAAACGTATACGCCACAAGACTACTCCTTCCCACTCACGTTTATTTTTGTCTTAATCTTTGAGGGATTTTTAGATTATAGAATATCTGTTGTTATCCCACATGTAGATAAAAACAGGTCAATGACAAAAAACAAACGAGATCCTTGTAGATGCTTCCGCAACGACTTTCTGCGCTACAAGAGGTAGGTACCATTATTAATATTACCTCCATGTAAATTATATCTGTTATAATTTTCTCCATCAATGGTATCAGAGCCCTTATTTTTGCATCCTGTCATGTGGCTAAATAGATCTAAAATTTTATGTGTAAAATTATTAGATCTAGGATGCATGAAATACAACAAAAATTTGATTTTTGTGTAAATAATATATATGTGTATATATTGCGGCTCGAAAATTGTGTACGTGTACACTACCATTCGAGTGGACGAATATAAGTGTTCAAAATGCATAACTAGAAGTCGTGATTTTAAATTTTTGACCTCACCATTGAATTCATAGACCCCCACCGGCAAAAATTGGAGCGCCAGAATCCGTCGGGAAGGCAGCGGATGGACTACACGCGCTACCATATGCTTAGAGCGTGCGCATGGGCAGTGCCTCACATGCGCGTCGCCACATGTCAGCAGTAATGCGTCACTGCTGACACGCGGTCCAATAGCTAAGCGCCACGTGGATGGCAGCGGCCATGCCACATGGCATATGGGGGGAGGGGTGGACACGTGGACAAACCAGAGGGTGACATGTGGATGACTGAGGTCATGCCACGTGTCATGATGACGTGTCAACTGCATGGCACATGTCCCAACCAGAGGGAGACATGTGGACACCTGAGGACAAGCCATGTGTCACGCCACGTGTCAGTGATGACGTGGCATTATGGACACGTGGACCAATGAGATCATGACATGTGGCCAGTGATGTGTGAACAATGTGCCACGTGGTCGACATGTGGACCAATAGCATGCAACCACGTGGCGTGACTGGATGTAGACACGTGGCTCTATGCGATGTTGCCACGTGGCAGATCCGAAGGAGATGCGCATGAGAGCACGTACTTCGCGTGGGGTGCGTCTGCTCTCCTTTTCTCGGCGCGTGTTGGTGCATGCGACGTTTTTCGACCACCAAATCAGCTCCAATTTTGTGCAAATTAATTTTTTAAATTATTTTATATTTTTTGTCATTTTTAATGACCAAAAAATAAATTTTTTATTTTTTTTATATTTAAATGTGTTTAATTTCAAAATAAAATATTAAAAATTGTAGAAAAAGTGTTTTTTGCATTCGGTTATTTTTTAAAAAAAAATTTTGAAAATTTTTTTGTTGTTCTGTCCTTACTTATTGATTGAAATGCATTTCAATCATGTGAATTTATACATAAGTGTATAAATTTTTCCTGTAATATGTTACAGAAGTGTTAAATAAGGACACTTGTTCTTCCTTAAATTACGCATAGATTGCTATAAGAAATATAAAAGTTCAATCAATAAGCAACATGAGAATGCAAAGGGAGATTTGAGCTAATAATATTGATGCAATAGTTCATCATAAAGTACATGTGTGAGAACAAATACAAGAGTGCATTTAGACTGGTGGTCTGAGCATGAAAATAGAACTTTGGTTCGAGTTGCCAAAGGGAAAGTGTTAAGAAGTAACACTAAAAATCTGTGATGGTATTGAGAAATGGACGGAGCGTGCATCATCAATGGTTTCATCAATTGAGTTATGAGTTGCTTGATGAATTGATAAAATCGGTCAAAAAATAATCCTAATAACTAAAAAGATTTTATGAAATCTGGAGTTCTACAATAGTTGAAATTTGTTTTCAATTTACATTTTGAGGATGATAGTGTACGATTATGCTTGAATGATGTATATTATGGTTCTGGTTATATTCTGAATGATTTTATTGTTATAGATGTGGACCATAACTATTTGAGTAAAACTAATTTTTCTTTTAATTTCTTATTTTTCACATAGTTATAAGAACAATGTGAAATTATGACATGCTAAATTAAACCATATTGGATAAGACCGAATGAGTCAGTTAGTCAAATAAGGTTTAGTAGGCAATTTAAATAAGGTTGAATTGCCCACACGTGAGCATTGCCTAAAAGAAAAAATTAGTTAGAAAATCATTCGAAAAAGATACTAGAGCCAAATTTTCATTGCAGTTAGTTCATTCCGACGTATGTGGTCCAATGAATGTGAGGGTAAGGCATGTGGCCTACTATTTCATCAGATTTATAAATGACTGTATTAGGTATGGTCATGTCTATTTGATTTCTCACAAGTTGAAACATTGAGTTGCTTCAAGTCTTATATGAACTTAGATGAGAATCAATTAGACAAAAGGATCAAAGATTTAAGAACTGACAGAGGTCGGTTATATCTTACAGATAAATTTAAAGCTTCATTTGATGAAAAAGGATTGAACATCAGTTGTTAATTCCTAGAAATCTACAACAAAACGGTGTTGAGGAAAGAAGAAATAAGACTCTCCTATATATGGTTAGATTTATGATGGTAGATGCAAATTTGCCTATCTCCTATTGGGGAGATGCTTTATTGACTACCACAAATGTTCTAAACTGTATGCCCTTTAAATCTGTCACTTCCACAACTTATGAGTTGCTGACTGATCGACAAGCTGACCTAAGCCATTTACAACTTTTGGGTTGTAATGCTTACGTCCATGATACCTCAATTTGGTAAATTTGAGACCAAGAGTTAGAAAGAGTATCTATATGAGATATTCTAAAGTATCAAAAGGATACATTTTCGTGGGTGAGCAAGAAAATGGCACTTTGACAGAATTCAGATCACGAGTCGTCATATTCTTAGAGAATGAATTTCCAAAGTTGGGCGAAGTGAATTAAGATTTCACTTTCTATTAATCTCAGGAAGAGGAACCATTAGGATCACTTCATCCGAGTGGGAGGTATTTAGAGGAAGAAGGTTGAGACCCTCATCCTCCAAACGATCCGGATGTTCGAGACCTGATTTGAGTGGGAGTATTCTTGACTCTAGTGGGAGTAAAGAATATTGTATTCCTGACTCAAGTGGGAGTATGAAATATGGTTCCAGTGGGAGCATTGTGAATCACGATGAATATATGAGACATGTTTATCAAGATTCAAAACTGCAAAAATCTAAAAAGATAAGTGTTTCATGCCGACGATTTAAAATCAAAGGCTTAAACGAAGCCCTTTTAGTTACCCCATAAAACAAAGAAAGAGCATAAAATATTTAAAAGACTTTTTCATGCCTATCTAAGGAGAATAGATTAAAGCAATGGAAGAAATAAATGGCATCCATGAGATCAAATCATATTTGAGAACTAGTTGATCTACTGGAATGACACAAATTGAGAATAAATGTATTCTCAAAGTGAAGTGAAAGGCTGATAGAGGTATCAAAAGATATAAGGCTCGGCTAGTCGTTAAGGGATTTATACAACAGGAAGAGATTTACTATGAGTAGACTTTCTCATCTGCTGTAAGATTTACGTTGATTCTGGCCATAGTGGCAAGGTTAGACCTAGAGCTTTATCAAATGGATGAGAGATTGTTTTTCTCAATGGAGAATTGGATGGAACAACCTATAGGTTTCATCGAAAAAGGCAGCAAACACAAGGTTTACTGCTTGATGAGTTCAATCTATGGCCTTAAATAGTCTTTAACACAGTGGTACTTGAGATTTCATCATACAATCATATTGAATGTGTTCAACATGATTGATGAAGATCATTGTGTTTATAGTAAAATCTCTGAAAGTGAATTTGTCATTTTGGTATTGTATGTAGATGACATACTTAAAGCTGAAAATGATAAATGGTACGTAAATGGAATCAAAGATTGGTTATCATCCAACTTTGAGATAAATGATATGGGTCAAGCATATTATATTCTTGAAGTTAAGATTTCAAGAGATTGTTTGAGAAGGTTGTTGTCTTTTTCTTATGAGAAATATATCAACAAAGACCTTGAATGATTTAATATGCAAAACTGCAAATCCATAGATACCCCCATTGCCAAGAATCAGTTTCTTAGCAAAGATGTGTGTCCTAAGAAGCCAGAAGAAATGAACGTATGAGGAACGTTCTATATGCCAGTGTCATTGGTAGTCTTATGTACACGATGTTGTATACAAGATATGATATATGCTATGCAGTGGGCATGGTAAATAAATATCAATCTAACCCAGGCAAAGCATATTGGAAGCAATTGAAAGGATACTTATATACCTTAAAGGTACTGCAGACTATTCTCTCTATTATCAAAAATATAATCTGCAGTGAGAGAATACAGAAACATTGATTGGGTAGGAGATGCGGATGAGAGAAAATCCACTTCAGGTTTCATATTCTTATTTGGCAAGAGTGCCATCTCGTGGAGTAAAAAGAAATAAACCTATATAGCCTTATCAACAACGAAAGCTAAATTTGATGCTTCATTAACTGCAGTATAAGAGACAGTTTGGGTAAAATTGTTTGTGAGCCATTTAAGAGTAACTGCCTCAAAGGTAATATTGACAGTCTGTAGTTACAGTCAGTCGTTGATAACATATAGTAGAGTTAAGCATATCAACATTAAGTATCTATATATGGGAGATATTGTTGCACGAGGAGAAATGAACTTACAGTACGTTTCTACGCATGCAGATCCATTGAGTAAACCTATAGCGAGAGATGTGTTTTGAGAGAAACATTATATCTCGAGGTTTACGTAGAATTTAATTGGTACTGTTATATTTTATATAATCTCTTAACGTTATTATTTCCGAATAATAACCAAAGTTCATTGTTGGTAATACATGAGTGTGAATGTTTATGTATAAATATTTACTGTTATTGATATGAGATTGAGTATATATGTCGGACAGAGAAGTAGCCCACTCCCAAGTGCGTTTACCTTAGTTTTGTTAATGAGTTGGCAAAAATTAAGATGAGGTAATTTTTGAACATATGAGAATGTTTGAGAGTCTGTTCAAAATAAAAGTGTCGTCTTACAGAAATTATAAGATGAGTCTTGTTAAGGTGCGAGATAAAGGCATACAGAAAGTTGTATGCTTTGGATTGAGATTCAAATAAGGATTGTGTGGAATCCGATGGTAAGTTATATATAACTACCATGTTCTGTCTAAAAAGCCAGAAGTAGTCCTTAAGTAAGCGGACTAAAGTTGGGTGATTCGGTGCATCGCAACCTTATGCTTCTGTATGGTGTTTGATATACACATTATCGAAATGTGAGACATGCGCTCTTTTAAGGGAAGGAAATAACATCATAACACATGTTTTATACCGTGTGTGCTTATGTGACCAAAGGGATGGAAATTTAATAATATTAATGATCTCAACCTTCCCTATTGTGAGACCCTATTTATATTTCAACCCTTAGAACTCTTAACTGATCCCTAAAATATGGTACAATTTGGCTAGCTTAGTTAGTTTCTAAGAGGTCCGGGAAAAATTTAGGCCTGGAGGATCTAACTAGAAAAGCGAGTTGAATCATGATGGATGGCATACAGTAAGAGGAAAAGATAGTTTTTTGATCACTTTCATAAGGTTTCGTGGTTCACTGGCTAGCTTATTATAGTTTCTATGAGAAGAAATATAATAGTGAACACGAAAATTATTTTATGAGATCATGAGTTAAAATAGTGAATGTGAGAAGGCAATCTAGGGTTAGACATACGTGAAAATGAGGATCTCGTTTTTTCGAGACGGTATATATCCCTAACAGGTGTATAGCACTAGTGCTCTCGAGTTATGCTAGTCACACAATCTATCTGCTAGTATAACTGAAGATTAAAACTGAAATTCGTTCCGTCATATGCGAGTGGGAGATGATAGAGTTTGGGTACGCTCATGACTCTAATTTGGATAAAAGTCCAATTCAGATAGAATTAAGTAATTCAATATGATTAAAATTACCAAATCCTATCTCAGAAAGAGTCTGAATTAAACTAAAGTTAGGTCTCTAGATTTTAGGATCTCTATAAATAGACGGGAGATCTCAGTATTTGGTAACGAGAAAACATATACGCCGCAAGCCTTCTCGTTCCAACTCACGCTTACTTTTGTCTTAATCTTTCAGGGGTTTTTAGATTGTGAAATATCTGCTATTATCCTGCAAGTGCATAAAAGTCAGGCCAGTGATAAAAGACAAACGGGATCCTTGTAGGCTATTCCGCAACGACTTTCTGCTCTACAAGAGGTAGGTACCGTTATTAATGTTACCTCCACATAAATCATATCTGTTATAATTTTCTCCATCATCGAGATTCTAGCAAAATGTATTTTATATATATATATATAATACATTTTGCCATAATATCAATTTCCTATATGTACTAACCAAAACGACATCTTATTGAATTTCAATCAATTTTCGTTTCAATTTTTTTATTTTTTTTTCTTTTATGTTTTACATACTACTCAAAATTCAAATTCAAGCAATTAGACATTTAATTTTTCTTTCAAGTAGATCTTATATATATATATATATAACATTAAATAAAATTTAATTAAAAAAATCATGCTATGAATTTGGGTCGGGCCGAAATTCAAGTGTTTTTGGACTTTAGGTTCGTATCGAATTCGACTCTAAATTTTTCGAATTATTTGAATTTTTTCGAATTTAAATTACTATTTTGTAAGGAATTCATGTTTTATAAAAAAAATTGGCAGTTCTACAATTAACCCATATTGTTGGAATTTAAAACTTATGATTAAAGGAAAAGATTGTGCATTAGTCACACTTTTGGTCATCTTCCTTTTAATGTTAACGTCGCAGCCACCGACATAAAATAGATAACAATAAAATAACAGAGTGCCATTAACGTATTTGAAGGAGTCAAGAGAATTTCCATTGTAAAGCACACAAGTGGTCAAGGTGTGTGCTTTCCATCAACTATCAAAATCAAAGACACGGTTATATATTCAGCTCTTTCACATGCAACGTTTTAAAAAATTCTTCTTTCAAATTCAACTGCAAGTAAAATATTTACTTTCCCAATAGAATTTCAATCAGCATATTCCCAGAATTCCTTCGCTATATAATAAGCCAAAGCTTAGGCATCCTTTTATCTTACAAAACTCTACCACACATACAACTTTAAAACGAAACGACGAGTAGTTTCGATTCAATTACATTACATTTAGAACCATGCATCGATCAATTGTAAAATTCCAACGCCAATTTCTCAGCGAAAACCAGATTATGAATCGCGTTATAAAACCCTGTGATGTGTTCATTAATCATAGAGGTATCGATACGAAACGCACCGTAGCAACATTGCTGTATGATCATCTTTCTCGGTTAAACCTAAGACCTTTCTTGGATAACAAGAACATGAAGCCAGGTGACAAGTTATTCGACAATATTGACAGAGCAATAAGGCAATGTAAGATTGGTGTTGCTGTTCTGTCTCCTAGATATTGTGAATCATACTTTTGCCTTCATGAATTAGCTCTAATAATGGAGACTAAGAAGAAGGTTATTCCTATCTTCTGTGATATCAAGCCATCACAGCTTCGCATCAATGCTGATAAGGCACAATGTTCATCGGAGGAGATGCGAAGGTTTAATTGGGCTCTTGAAGAAACTAAGTACACCGTAGGGTTAACGTTCGACCCCTTAAAAGGGTAAGTTTATTTTATTTTGAATTTGAATAAGTAGTGCTTAATATCTTCTATTTCTTTCACCTTTCTTTTAAGCAGTCGTTAGGCCACTCTTTGTAAGCTTATGAAAAATTTATAAAATATAAATTTATTTAAATTTAATAATTTGGACGGTATTACAATTTTTTAGTATTTTTAATCTATAATTTATAAAATTAAGTTAGTTTTATCTTTTAGTCAATAATTAGTAAAAGCTTTATATTTGATTATCTGTAATAATTAATTGCCATAGTCTAATTAAAAAAAAATCATATTATAATAAATATTTTTTAATCATTTTTCCTTGAATTAACTTAAATTTGGCTTTATTAATAATATATTCATAGTGTAAAAAATGATGATAATTATTTATTGTCATAGTCTATTCTAATCATTTAAAAAAAAATGCTATTTTTATTCACTAACTTTAATTTGGTTAAATATATCTACGATAATGAGTAATATACTATAATAGAATTCTATTAAGATTGTGTTATTATTAAATTTTATTGGTATTAGTATTCTATCAAATTATCAAGACATAAATTTCTTATATGATAAGGAAAAATCATAATAATAATTAGGTGAAGGCAGCAATATTTTTTTAAAAAAAAATACAAATAATATTGATGGAACTTTTGCATATTCTGGTTGCTACCTGATAGGATTAGCTCTTGTCGCATGATTCATTATTCTCAATACCAATATCATGAATGTCTTGATCTTCTAAAAAATTCCTAAAAAGTACAAAAGAAAAATTCAAAATTAAGAAAATTAAACGTGTGTGCATATATATAAGAACATAATGATAAACTGTCAAAGCAAATATATACCTCTTGAAGATATAAGCTTGGACTAACAACAAAATATTCATAATTCAAAAAAAATGATATTCTTAAATGGAAACATAAAATCAACTAAAAAAAAAAAAATTTGAGATTAGGTCCATATATTCAATTGATATTGAACAAATACTTAAACACAATCACATATTGAGAATGTCAAAAAAATATTTAAATTAGTTTTTCTAGACAGGAGATATAAATTCTAGAAAAGAATTCCATACAAATATTCCAACACAACCACAAACAGTGAATGTCGAATAACATTATAAAAAGTAGAAGATTAAATTTTAGGATATAAAAAATATTGCTTAGTATAATTGTTAGATGTATCCGATTGTTTTTAACCAAAAGTTGGTGTTCTGTAGACATATTAATTCCTGCAATTTAAATCAAAATGAATTTAGTGATTGATAAATCACATTAAATTAATGAAGTTTAACTACATAATCAAATGAGCATCAAGATTCAACCAAATGCAAATTTAAAAATATAAACAATAAATATGATGTAAAAGAACAAAAAAAAAAAGAATATAAACAATAAATAGATAAATGCCATGAAGGGAAAAAAAAGATTCGTAAAAGATAAATGGCGTAGGAACTTTAAATCTTTTTAGGAATACACAGATTGAAAATATATATATTTAATTGCATATTGAAATATAATTTAATATTTGTAAACCGTAGCCTACTCACTCTCCAAATAGAACTTCGAAAAGTACTGCATGTAAAGAAATAATAACGAAAATAAACATCATAAAGACTTGAGAAGAAAGACAACAACAACAAAAATAATTTTCTGCGAAATTGTATGTACCAGGCTTTTATAAGAAAAGCCTCCTCTCCGAAGCAAGAATTCTAATTAATTCAAATGATTATCATATATATACAGAGATTATCATAATTCAGTAGACAGAAACATATTGTTATAGAATTATAATATTTAATTATTTTTTAACTCTAATAAACGGCATTTTATCTCATTAAGGGGACCGATAAAACATTAATATCATTAATTTGTTTAACTAATTTTTAACAATCGGAATTTTAGAATTTAAGCAATTAAAATTATTTAAAAAATTTAAATTAATGAAAAATAAAAAGAAAAGTAATTGTCTCAAAGGATATAAACTGCTGAAATTTCTTTAATTAAAAGTTTTTACTTTATTATATATATATATATATATAGAATTTCTCTTATATTTAAGTGGAGAGTCATTCTAGACTCGAATTTAGGCCAATTTCATTAACCAATTAATAATGCACATAATATTTTCTCTAAAAAAAAATGGATTACAATATATGAGTCACATTATAAAAAAATTAAATAAAATAAAATTTGCGCATATATCGTCCAAATAAAGCAGAAAATAAGTATGTAACAAGTCATGTCTTTAAATTTTTCATTCATGCTCATTTAATTTATACTTTAATAACATTTTGGTTACAAAAAAAAAAAAAAAATCTTTTGTCCTCTAAAAACATCTTAATTTCTGAAATATTACAATTAAATTCACTTAACTAGAAAATCATGAACACAACACTAAAACACTAAGGTGGTAGCTTGGAATATATTTAAAAAATGCCATATAAGAATTTTCATAACATGTTATGTCAGTACTTTGACGCCGAACTTACTATTTTCCTACTAAAATAATTTTAATAGTAATATTTCGAAAAATAAAATATTTTTATGAGACAATTATTTTTTATGATCGAATTGTTATATATATATATATATAACCTCTCATTTCTTTTTGGTTAATAATACATGGAACTTAACTAACAAAAAGACATGAGTTAATTTCATCAATGGTGTGTGTGTATATATTATATATACACACACACCATTGATGAAATTAACTCATGTCTTTTTGTTAGTTAAGTTCCATGTATTATTAACCAAAAAGAAATGAGAGGTATTATCAAAATTAAAATTTTGAAGCTGCTAATATATGACATGGCCATTTTTTGGTCTTAATTATGTTGTACAGGAACTGGTCGGAAGTAGTAACAAGTGCATCCGATATTGTCATCAAAAGCTTAATTGAGATTGAAAACGACAAATATTTGCAGCGCCGAAAGATTCCAATTCCTGCTTATAGCACATCAAAGTTGGAATATCAAATATGATTCCTCAACGTTCAATCTTTCTCTTGTTATTTTAACATTATTCAACGTTAATAAATTGTATAATTAATTCATTTATTTTTTTTTCACTAATTTGATATTTTGTAATAAGAATGGAGTCCAAAGCTAACTACTTGCTTGAATAAGCTTTGTACTGCTGGATCCCGTGCATTGATGTATTTGTTTCTTTCATATAAAATCTAATAAAAGGAAGGTGTTTAGAGAAAATAATATCAGAGAAGGAGATCTGTTTTTATTTGTGAGTATTTATATGGAAGGAAAGAAGTTTCCAATCACTACATGAAATTAACTGTTTCCCAACGGAAAGACAGAATTTTTCATGAGGAAATGAATTTACCGACGGTCAATTCCGTCGGCAATTGGACTGTAGACAAAAATGGTGATGGAAAAAATTTTCCATCGGGTAATTTTCCGAATTAATTTAACTTACGTCCGTAAAATTTCTGACGGAAATTTAATTCCGTCAAGAAAATTGCCGACGGAATATTAAATTCCGTCGGCAAAGTTCCCAATAAAATAATTATTCCGTCGGTAATTTTTCAACAAAATTTAATTTATGTTAGAAATTTTTCTGACGGAAGTTATGTAAGATTTATCCACCAATGATGGATATATATTAATGTAAAAGTAATTATAATATTTATAAGTTAATAATTATTTTTATTTGGTTCCTATTGGTTGAAAATAAAAAGGTAGTTATTTGCAACTTCCTTTCATTACATGTAAAAAGGAAAAGTTGTGTAAAAACACAACACTTGAACATATTTTTTTCCTCCAGGTAAAACAAAGAACAATTAATGTTAGTGTGTGGGACTTGAGAAAGAATAAGAGGAAAAAAAGAACACTATGCAAATACAAGGTATATATATATGTTGTGACTCAATGAAAATAATTATTCAATATTTGCACTGATTATTTTTTTGATTGGTATTATTTTTAAGAATCTTGGGAAATTGATTTTATAGAATTTAGTTTTCTATAATTACTAACAGTAGTATCAGACTATGGTTTAGACATATATGTGTTAATTTATGTTTATATGGCATGAAAAACATTTTCCATTTAGTTTCTGCCATTAATTCTTTGATTTTCATGTTTATGAAAATATGTTAAACATGCCTACTTTGATCTCATTTTTTTTTATGTAAAACTTGTTGTTATTTGAGTTTTTATGATTTTTTTGGATAATAGACATCACAAGCTTTAAAACAGTATATTATACACATGACTTAGACGTAAAATGAGTAAGATATTAAGTTTTAAAGTTTGAAGGAAATGTGATTGAATCTGAACTTACCACCAAACTCGGGTGATTACTTGACTATATCCATACAATAATTAATAAAACATTTGTTGTTTAACAGAAATTAATTAAATATTAATTGTTTTATTAAATATAATTTCATGTACATATATGTAAACACATGTATAATTACATATGGCATCTTATTTTATTACTTGATTAAGTATTAGTTATTTAATCAAGTTTATATTTTTTTAAGATGTATCCATTTGTGTGTGTATATATATTAATGAAACAATTTCATCTAGTTTTGTATTTATGAGAGTTTATTTTTCTGTATTTATTACAGAAAATGCCAAGACTTATGAGGACTTGTAGACACCGGGTCCTGAGGCAGCCCAGACCGAAGTTACCCAGTGATGAAAATAATACCTGTTCATAGGCAAAAGACAGATAAAAGTGATGGTTTTCTCGAAAAATATGTTTTTTATTTTTAATTTTAGAAAAAAAATAAATAGTGAAATGGGGGGTATTTGTGGGGGCCTTTGGTGTGAGGCCCATCTAACCCACGTGAGATGCAGCCTCACATTTGTGAGGCCCATCTCACGTTGGTGAGAGGCAGCCTCACTTGGTGAGGCCCATCTCACTAACGTGAGATGGAGCTTTCACGTTGGTGAGATGCAGTGAGGCCCCTCCCACCTTGGTGAGAGGTAACGTGAGGCAGATCTCACCTGCATCATGCGCTCCACTGTCCCCAGCACTCCCTGTTCCGTTGTTTCGAGAATTTGGTTAAAAAATGATAATTTATGGTTGGATTTGGGGAAAATAAAAGATTTAATCTTCTTTGAGATATAAAAAGAAAAAGTTAAGGAACAAAGGAGGGGTGATTTTTGACAAGAAGGAGGCAGAACTCAAAAGAAAAGAAACACAGAGAGAAAAGAAAGCTTTGAGAGCAAGAAAGTGATTTGTATTCTCAAAGCATTCCGAGATTGCTTCTTGAATCCAATTAATTCCTGACGTTTGAGATTCAATCGTCTTTGTTCTTTAACGTCACCTTCATCTTGAAGTTTTTATCACTCACAGTTTTATCATTTTCAAGAAAAGCAAAAAGGAAAATCAGAAACCTTTCATCTGCAGATCAAAGATCAATATCTGAGGGTAAATACTGAATAGCCATCTCTCTTTTTTCTTTTTCTTTCTTTCTTTTCACTTCTTTTCTTCGTTTTCCTAAGTCAGTTACTTCTGTTCATTGTATATATTGTATATATCGTACATATTTCTCGTTTGATTTTATTATCCTGTTGATCGTATGTTTATTACTGTTATGAATATATAGACATGTTTGTTGCCTTGTTGCGCATGTTTGATTGCATGATGTTGTGTTTGTTCGTCTGTTGTTAGTGCTCCGTTCATCCCTATTTTTTATGTTGTCTGTGTTTTTATTTTCGTCCTAGTCGTGACCTTGTTGTTCGAGTCGTGTTTTGGTTTTGTTGGGTTTGTACTCTTTCGATCGGATCGTATCATTGGTTCCTCGATCGGACGGTGTCTTTGACCGTTGCCTATCTAGTCGCGTTGAATGACGCTCTCTGTTCCCAATCGGACTGCACGACCCGTGCAGTGAGTGCACGAGTCGTGCACGCATTGTACGACTCGTGCAATGCGTGCATAAATTATGCATGCATTGCACGAGTCGTGCAATGCGTGCACGACTCGTGCACTCACTGCACGGGTCGTGCAGTCCGATGCACGCATTGCATGACTCGTGCAATGCATGCACGAGTCGTGCACGTCCGATCCTTTCCCCCTTCAGTTTTTTGTTTTTCTGTCTTACCCGATTGTCCTTCTCTCTTGTTCTATCCTATCATTCGATCCTCTTTTTTTCTCTTATTTTACCTGTCCGAACGTAAATGCATGAATATTAATTCATCCTATTTTCCTTGTATATTGCTATCTCAATTCGCTTGGTTATTCTCAATTTTTGCCTGATTAATCTCTATTAATAATTGTTAATGTTATTGTTGGTTGTTGATTCATTTGTATATTTGTTTGCTGTTTTTCTTTGATTAGTTCAATTAGCATGAATTTAATTTAATCTGTTTTATCTTTATTTATTTCCACTTACTTAATTGTTTATATTTAATTAGTTTAATTGATTATTATTTGATTGATCTACTAATCGTTTTAATTAATTATATTATTCAATTAATTTATTTGTTCATATTACATTAATTATTTAATTTACTTTACTAACATTCATTTTATTTATTTTATTTTGTTGTCTCAAAATTGTTTATCTTCGCGAGATACACTCGTGCTCGGGTTGGAGGATCGGAGAATTAGAGGCCATCCAATTTAGGGTTTGCATTTTAATTGCTGTAGTTTTTTATTATTATATTATATTTATCTTGTATGTAAAAATGTATTTTATAACCGTTTATATTATAGAAAATCACGTTTTTTTACAATAATTAATAACTTGGAATTTTTCTTAATAAAATGGACCAATGTCCTATTTTAACTAATAAAATCTCACCTTTAAAATGGAGAACTAACTTTCATAAAATGGGATCACTCATCCTGATTTTTTCAATCAATACCCAAAAAATAGTTCTCTAATTCTTTAAGTTAAAAGGAACCAATGTTCCTAAAATGTAATGAATGACCCGATTTATGTATGACGCACTTTTAATTATTTATTTTGAATGTATTTATTTATTCTTTTTTGGGCCCTTGTATTTAATTTTGGGGCAAGTTTTATTATGCTTTGTTATTTTATTTTAGGGGATTGTTCTATCCCATTTTTTTTTTGTAATTTATTTTTGGGGGATTGTTTTGTCCCATTTTTATTTTTTAATTTATTTTTGGGGGATTGTTCTGTCCCAATTTTTGTTCGTAATTTATTTATTTACTTACCGCTTTATTTATCTCTTTCAATATGCTTGCAATACGCTTTAAATTCAATGTATAATCGTGTGAGATGAGAGATGGAATTTTAATTTCTTAAAAACTTAATTATAAACTTGATTTAAGTTATTAATAAGAGTGAAGTTCCGAACGCCTTTTCTGGTTTAAGACCCCCGAGGTTAGAGACCTTTTCCAATTTCTTGTAAATTGGGTGGCGACTCCCAAAATACCTCAAAGGTGCCTAAAGGCGTCGTGAGGCTAAATGATCCATGTTCTATTGGGAAGGAGGCATCGAAAATGACTCATGATGCCCAAGATCAAAAAGACGCGAACCAATCCCTCGAGCCCTAAAAGCGGGTTAAATGAGGGCCTTTGCTAGGTTCGGCGCGCGTCACAGGACTCCAAAGGCTATTAGAAGCCAATATCAATGATGAAAAGTAGACAATATGAAAAGGGAATTGTTTGCTTTAAGTTTGGACTCAAATGATAAAAAATGATATATTAGTCCAACTTGTGAATCTTATTATAAGATTTCATGGTCTAATGCAAAAGATAATTTGGGAAGTAGGTCTCTTACATGATGAAGCGAAATATATGGCATTAAAAACAATTTTACCTAATACTAACCTTAAGGGAATCCTTAACTATGTATGGAAAAGAAAATAAATCATGGGACAATATAAACTCTTAATTGAGGAGTTTATAAAGAGCTATTTGGATTGGGTTGCAAGCAAAAATGCATCCTTTTCTTTTGGTATGTCCATTCGAAGAGGGAAGCAAAAATAAATTGGGAATCCGTTACCCAAAGTGTGCTATAATCCAAAAGTGTTCAAGGAGTTAAGATAAAAAGAACTTTTAGACTTTATTCCAATTCACATTAAAGTAGGACGTTACTTTAGTGACTTAGAATAATTTTTTTTAGGACATATAACGTAAATATTTTGTATTCTTGTCATTATTTATTTATGTGATATATCTATATGAAATTATTTTTTTGATTTTAATTTATTTGTATATGCATAAATGATATTTTTTTTAAATAAGTAAATATTTATTTTTTTCATTAAATAGGAGTCTTAAAGTTTTTGTAACTTTAAGATATATATATTAAATATTTATTTATTTTATTGAGTCGAAGTCTTAAAGTTTTGTAACTTTAAGATATATATATATTTTTTTGGCACAATGAATTAAATTATGTGTTAATTAAACGTATGTTATATAGATGATGATTGGGAACATAGTGAACTTTCGAATCTATATCATATGAATAATTATCATTTATTTAAATCTTATTGTAGCAAAAAGAAAAATGAAAATATAAGATGCATGACATTAATAGTGTGTTTATATGTCTCGATATAGAGTATATTATTTAAAATGGCTCAATCATTTAAGAATATAGTGGCAGAATTGAACAAGGGAGAAAAATTGAATGGGGATAACTATGACATCTGGAGTATGAAAATCTAATATGTATTGGAATAGCAAGAAGCTTTAGATGCTCTTAACCAAAAAATGAATGAACCTGAAGAGGGGACTATGGTCTAACATCAAAGAGATCGCCAAGCTTATGATGCTTAGAAGAAGAAGAGCTCACTTGCTCGTATTACAATACTAAGCAGCATGGAAAATGATTTCATGTGTGAGTTCAGGAAATATATTACTACAAATGAAATGTGGGAGACTTTAAAGGTTAAGTTTGGTGGAATTTCTATCACCAAACTAAGAAAATTAACTATACGGTTTGATACCTATAAAAAGAGGCCTAATCATAATGCGAGACAACACCTTAGGGAGATGTCTAATATGATTAGTGAGCTCAAAGAGGCAAGCCACACTCTAACTAATGAACAACAGGTTCAAGTAGTGATTCAATCTCTGCCCCACAATCGGGAGCACATGAAAGTTCATCTTACCAACAACGAAAGTATTAAGACTTTCGATGATGCTCAGTGTCATTTGGAGCTAGAAGAAGATCGCACTGAGGCTTCAAAACCCGATGCTGAAGCTTTTGTAGCTAATTCTAGTTCTGGGAAAACTTAGAGCTCCAAAAGAGAATTTCATAGTGGGCCCAACAAAAAAAGGAACAAATGGTGAAAGCATTCCAAAAAGAAAAAAGGGGATGTAAAAGAAAAGGGACCTAGACAGTCGAAGAACATGGCAAAACTGAAGTGCTACAACTGTGGCAAGAAGGGCTATTTCACTCGTAATTGAACGAGCAGAAAAAGGTAATATGACCTTCAAATGAGATTTTTGTTTTGAGTTTTGTATTCTTAATAGAATCTAATCCTTTATGGACTGTTGATTCAGGCACCACAGATCATGTAGCAAAAGACATAAATTTCTTTGTGGAATATCTTCGAATTCCATAAGGGATAAGATGGATATATATGGGAAATAATACTAAAGTAGAAGTTAAAGGGAATAGCACTTGTAAGTTAAACATGCGTGATGGTCAAACCCTTATTCTCCTTGATGTCCTTTATGCTCCAGAAATTTGACGTAATTTAGTTTTTGTTCTTGTTCTTCTTAGCTCAGGTTTTTCTTTACATTTTAATGGTAATCGTATGGATTTATTCTTGAACACATTTTACGGTGGTTGTGGTTTTCTTTATGATAGGTTTATTGTATTGGATGTTGACTACATTCCAAATAATAATTATTATAATAATAGTTTTTCTTATATTACAACATCTAGTGATGTGAATGAAGAAGCTATTATTTGGCATGCTAGATTAGGCCATATTGGTCAACAAAGAATGGATAGATTAGCTAAAGAAGGCCTATTAGGCCAAATGAAACAAGCTAATCTATCTATATATGAAAATTGTTTTGTTGGAAAAATGAAAAGAAAACCATTTGGAAAATCCACTAGAACTAATATTCCATTGCAATTAATTCATTCCGATATATGTGGCCTAATGAGTGTTAGGGCACAACATGGAGGTGTATATTTCATCACATTTATTGATGACTACACACGATTTGGTCATGCTTATTTGATTTCCCATAAGTTTGAAGCTTTGGAGTTCTTCAAAAAATACATGAACTTAGTAAAAAATCAATTAGACAAGAAAGTCAAATCCTTGAGGACTTACTGTGGTCATGAGTATTTATCAGATCAATTTAAAAATTATGTGATGAAAAGGGTATAGATAGACAATTAACCATTCCTAGAACACCACAACAAAATAGTGTTGTCGAAAGGAGAAATAGAATCTTATTGGAAAAAGTAAGATCTATGATGGCTACAGCAAATTTACCTGTCATCTTTTGGGATGATGCCTTATTAATAGCTGCTCATATATTGAATTTAGTACCCTCCAAATCAGTTTCATCAACTCCTTATGACCTATGGACTGGAAGAAAACCTAATCTCAGTAATTTGAGATCTTGGGGTTGTGCTGCATATGTTCACGATCTTTCACACAAACATGGGAAATTAGGCCCAAGAGGTAAAAAGAGTATATTTATAAGATACTCTGAACACTCAAAAGGATATGTTATTATTGGTGAACAAGAAAGTGAGAGTCTAACTGAATTTGAATTTCAGGATGCCACTTTTATGAAAAATGATTTTTCAAGTAGGAATTTAAAAGATCAAGAAAGTACATCTCTTTATGAAGAGGTAGATCATAATACTTTGATTGATCAAGATAATTTGATACAAACACCTAAGGATATATCAAAGATATCTGATTTAAGTGGGAAAAATGAAAGAGATGATGAATTTGTTTCACAAACACCTTTAAGACGAAGTAGTCGTGGAAATGTTCCACGACGTTGCTTTGATATTAAAGAAGGTGAAAGTTTCTTGATCACACCACAAGATGAAGAAGAGCCTCGAACAGTTCATGAAGCTATTTCTTGTCCTACTAAAGATAAATGGAAGATAGCAATGGAAAAAGAAATGGAGTTTATGAGATCGAACCAAGTTTGGAAATTGGTGGATCTGCCCAAAGGACGAAAAGCTATTGGAAATAAGTGGGTCCTTAAGATAAAGCACAAGGCCGATGGGACAATAGAAAGTATAAGGCTCGCCTTGTAGCTAAGGGATACACTCAATAGGAAGGAATTTATTATGAAGAAACATTCTCTCCTGTTGTGAGATTCTCTTCAATACTTCTAATTCTAGCCATTATGGCATGTTTAGATTTGGAGTTACATCAAATGGATGTTAAAACTGCATTTCTAAATGGAGAACTAGAAGAACAAATCTATATGGAACAACCTGTAGGTTTCATAGAAAATGGAACACAAAGTGTGTAAACTGTTAAGATCAATTTATGGTCTAAAACAATCTTCAAGACAGTGGTACATCAAATTTCATCAAGCAATAATATCATATGATTTTGAGATGATTGATGAAGATCACTATGTGTATGTCAAGAAATCCAAAGATAAGTTTGTAATCTTATCACTTTATGTTGATTACATATTATGGGCTGGAAATGACAAAGAGCATCTACTTACAGTAAAGAACTGGTTGTCTTCAAATTTTAAAATGAAGGACATGGGCGAAGCAGCTTACATATTTGGAGTAAAAATAGTTAGAGATCGTTCTAAGAAAACATTATCTCTATCACAAGAGCCATATATTAAGAAAATTCTTAAATGATTTTATGTGCAAGACTGTAAGCCTATAGACACTCCTATAGCTAAAAATGAAGTTTTGAGTCAAAGATTATGTCCCAAGACTCTAAAAGAAAAGGAACAAATGAAAAGTGTTCCTTATTCCAATGCAGTTGGAAGTCTCATGTATGCCATGATGTGTACAACACCAGATATTTATTTTGTTGTTGGAATGGTGAGTAGATATCAATCAAACCCTGGTCAAGCCCATTGGAAAGCTGTCAAAAGAATATTGAGGTATCTTAAAGGAACTATAGATTATTCCTTTTGTTACTAAGGGAATAATATACAATTAGTAAGGTATACAGATGCTGATTGGGGAGGAGATTTAGATGAAAGAAAATCTACTTCTGGATATGTTTTCTTGCTGAATGATAGAGCTATCTCATGGAGTAGCAAGAAGCAAGCATATATAGCCTTGTCTATAATGGAAGCTGAATTTGTATCACTTTCAGTAGCAGTACAAGACGCAGTTTTGCTTAAAAGATTTCTAAGACACTTGGGAGTAAATAACGATGTATCGAACTCAGTGTTGGTGAATTGCGATAATCAAGGTGCAATCGCGTTCACAAAGGATCCTAAGTATCACTTTAAGACCAAACATATAGATACCAAATATAATTTCGTAAGAGACATGGTTGCACATAAGGAAGTGAAAGTTCAGTATATATCTATGCAAAAGATGGTTGCGAATCCATTTACAAAGCCTTTAGGTAGAGATCTATTTCAAGAGCATGTTAGATCTCTAGGCATGCGTAGATTTGAATTAAGTTACTGTTTTTACTTAATAAAGATATTTTTTAGTTAATGTCATATTTATTTTGAAGCATCTACATTCTGATATAATTAGTATACTATAAAAGGTATGTCAGACAAAATATTAGCCTTCTCGCATAGGCAATAACTTCTATGGCTTTGTAATCATAGATATAAGATAGTTTTGAACTTATAAAGAGAGATCTAGTTCAAAATGAAATTGCTTTGATAGTGAATCAAGATGAGATCGCAAATAAAATAAGTATAGTGATCGAAAAATGAATATTACCCATAATTCATTTTTATTTTGTCTTTGTATGCCAAGTGGAGTCTTGTTGATTAAGACTTGAAGACTCGAGTTAAAATACTGAGTGTATTTTGAACTATCACTTGTATGATATTTTTTTTATATATAAGCAAAGAGACATACGCTCCAAGCGAAAAAGAGAAGAATACCGTAGCATGTGTTTCATACCACATGTGCAAATTACGACTGATGAGGGTTACAAAGTTAATGATCTCAACTTTGATATTATGTAAGACCCTAAAGATTATAAGTAATCTTATTTTGTACCCTTAAGACTTTTTATTTGATTTCAAAACTTGAATTTAATGATTACTATCTTAGAATATTACCGAAGAGTTATGAATGATTCGACTTAGAGGAGCATTTCTAGAAAAGCAAATTAAATAAAAGTTGAGAAAGTCAAGAAAAAAGAAAGATCATTGTTTTTGAATTATCACGTGAAAATATATATATTAATTAGTCGACTAATTATATTTTATCTAAGTGATATAATATAATTATGAATATACATATGTAAATGATTAAGTAAATGAGATCAAGATGGAATAAGTGTGTGATAAATGATCTAGGGTACTACATACTAAAATAGTCTAAAAGATTCCTTTATTCGAGAAGTTATAACTAAAGATCTCTCGATGTATGCACTAGTCACATAACATATATGTAAAATATGAATTATTTGCAGAATGAAACTCAATCCCATCATGTGTGAGTGGGAGATGTAAGATATATCCACCATGATGGATATATATTAATGTAAAAATAATTATAATATTTATATTTGAATAATTATTTTTATTTGGTTCCTATTGGTTGAAAATAAAAAGGTAGTTATTTGCAACTTCCTTTCATTACATATAAAAAGGAAAAGTTATGTTAGTGTGTGGGACTTAAGAAAGAATAAGAAGAAAAAAGGAACACTCTGCAAATACAAGGTACACATATATGTTTTGACTCAATGAAAATAATTCTTCATTATTTGAAGTGATTATTTTCTTGATTGGTGTTATTTTTAGGAATATTGGGAAACTGATTTTATAGAATTTAGTGTTTTATAATTTCTAACAAGTTAAATTCATTCGAAAAATTACCGATGGAATTCATTATTCCGTCAGGAAAATTTTCGGAATTTTTTTTATCTTTATTCCGTCAGTAATTTTAAATGCTGATAAAAAAATTAAGTAAGACATCAAAATAGCTTAATTAAATGAAAAATAGATCAAAATTACAAATTATATTTGACAAAAATAATATAATTAAAAATTTATTAATTATAGAAATAATATTGATAAAATTATAATAGTAATGTATAATTACATAAAATAATTACAAAAACTAAATTGTCTAACAATTTCTAACTAATTACAAATCAAATGTAGTACTATGATCTAAGTTACAAATTTTAGTTCTACACTATGGAATCTACTAAAGAGACATAAAAAATGCATATAATTGACATCGAATGGCTCTAAGTTGCGGTTCTTCATATTCAAGCTTGGTGATCTACCAATCTGTGGATGACCAGCACCATGGAAATAACAATATGTTAGGAGGCACTGCCACAAAATCAGATAAAAATTAGGAGGAAATAACAATTCTCTTGATGACCAGCAGCGTGGAACTATGTCTGCATAGGGTCACAAGGCACACAAGATACAAGGAGGCACTGCCACAAAGCTTTAAGTCCCTCAAGGCTGAAAAGCCTCAAGAAGTTGGTGTCCCAGCCATTTGACGGCTTACATTAAATATAAAATTAACTAGTGATTAACGAAGTAAATTCATCACCAACACTACAAGAAATTTTACTTTTTGTGATAAATTTTTTAATGACACATAAAATTTTGTCACTAATTATAACTTACAACGACAAATTTTTTAAATCGTCACCATACTATTTATTACTGGGACAAAATTATTTTACGTCATTTTATGTTTTAATTTTCGTCACTAATAGATTAATTTTGTGACGAAAAATATATTTCATCATGGTTTCTTTATGAGGGAAAATTTTCCATAATTTTTTTGGAGGAAAAAAAATTTAATGACAAAACAATAACTTATTGCAACGTATAAAATCGTCACAAAATATTTATTTTTCGTGATAAATTATTTTTGTCATAATTAAATAAATTAGTGATAATAAAATCATTTCGTCACAAATAACATATCGATATAAAAAAATTCTAATTAATTTTTTCAAAAAATTTTAGTTTAAAAAATAATTTTATTTATGACAAATAGATGTGTCACAAAAAATGAATATACTGTGATGAGGTACAATTTTGTCACCTTTGATATAGAGGAAAAATTTTCAACTTTCTTCTTTTGGAGGGGAAAAAATATAACAAAAAAATGACTATTTGCGACATATAAATTTGTCGTGAAATACTTATTTTTTTGTGACATGAACTATTTTTGTCACAATTTAATGATTAGTGACGATAAAATTATTTCGTCACGATAATTTTATTTATAACAAATACATATGTCACAAAAAATAAATATATTATGATGAAATACAATTTTGTCACCAGTACAATCAATTTATGACAATAATAATATTCTGTCACAATTGGTTGTAAAATTAATATACGATAAATAAATTATGTCACAAAAAATAATTGAATTTATAACAAACAAATATGTTAAAAAATGAATATATTGTAACAAAATATAAGTTCATTACTAAGACAATCAATTTGTGTAATCATAATATTTTGTCACAATTGATTGTAATAAAAATATGCTACAACTAAATTATATTATAAATAAAAATGTCCCCAATAAATTTTTTAATGAACAAAAATATTTTATCATCTATTTATATGAAAGTTAAGTAATTAATAATATAGTAATAATTTAAAATAAAATAAATTATTTATTAAAATAAAATATTTTAATTTAAATTATAAAAAATTATATTGCTCCAGTCAGTTATCGTTAAAAATGAAAGCGTTTAATCACATGGGGTCAATTAAGTTAAAGCGACAGCATTTAAATATTATTCTCTTTTCTTCAAAATTTCATCAAGTGTCGATGGTGAAGATGGAAGCAAAAACCAAGTGAGAGATTTTTTAAGAGAGAAAATTTGAAAATCATGAAAAAAATGGGGGAAACGGGTTGTTTGTTGGCAGAAATTTTCGATTTCCATATCATACTAATCTCTCAATCCCTTGTCACATTCCAATTTTTCTCACAATTGTATAACCGCAAATAATTTGACAGAATTTAGAATCTGTTTACTTATAGAAAATAATACTATATTCTAAAGAACTTTTCTATAGAAAATAAAAAATAGAATATTATGTTTACGAGTTATAATTTTTCTTAAATTATAAATAAAAATTAACTTTTCAAATTTTTTAAAATATATAAAAATTTAGGAAATCAATTTTTATATATTCTCTAGAATTTTCCTTTTCTTCTAATAAAAAAAATACAGCACTTTTTTTAGGAACAACGTTAAAATCCTGTTCATTGAATCCCATTTCATGCTCTCTCTATTTTTTCTTTTTAATGTGTTTCAATTTTACTCTATCTCTGCTTTACTCAGCTTTCTCAAACCTCTTTAGATCTAATCAAAATCTAATTTCTTAAACTATCTGTAGAATCAAAACTTGCTTTGATTTATAAAATTTTTTCTCAATTTCATTCTTATTTGATTCTCCTTATTTATATCAACCAAATTGGATTGCTGCAATCGAAAATAAATTCTGAAACGATTTTCTATTCCCGATTACGAATTCGATAGCTACAGTGGCTATTGACAGAGAAATATACAGGTTGGTTTGCTTTTTCCTCTTCTTTCTCTTTCTCATCGCATTTGATAGAATGTGATTTCTCCTATAATGAACTGATCTCCCATGTCTTTCATTCTTTAGAACCAAAAATCATACTCCTTTCAGCCATCAATTTTCTGCTGTCTCGTTCTCTCGATCTTGAAATCCCAACGGTAAATCACTAATTTCTTTCTCACTCTTTCGATCTCTTTAGGTATATGTTCTGGGTATTTTGTTTCATAGCAGAGAGACACAATCTAAGCTGTTACTCTATGTATTCTATTGTTTATAAATGTAACTGATATAATTTCTTCTCCCTCACTGTAACGACCCAAAAAGGGCCTAGTTGGAATTCGCGAGCTAAGTCGAAAAATTAAAGGTATTTTAGTAATTTGTGCATGAGGAAATTGGGATATTAAGGATTTAATTGCAAAATTTAAATTAAAGAAGTTAGTGAAGCAATTATCTAGTGTGTATGTGGTGTGTGGTACCAAGGATGTAAAGTGTATTTAAGGAATTATCTAGTGTGTGGAGTGTATGGTGCCTTAGGCGTGAAAGTCAAGGAGGAACCTTTGGTTCAATAGGATTGAGGCATGTGGCTTGAGGTTGATGAGAGCAATTAATGGGATTGAAAGAGAGAAAGGGAGTGGTTTCTTGCTTCCCGTGGAAGCTATCTCCTCCCCTCCTTCTTGCTCTCCCGTTCTCTTGCTCTCTCTTTCTCATTTCATTGCTTTTCTTTTTCCTTTTCTCTTGGTGTTCTTCAAGATTTGAGTGGGTTTTTGCTGAGTTGTGGAGCTGGTTTTGAAAGGTAAGTGATTGGATTTGCTTTGGGATCTTCTTCTCCTTTTGTTTTCTGGTATTGGTTAAGTGTTTGGATGGTTTGATTTAAGTGTGTTTTGGCTGGGTTTGTGAAAGATTCAGAGGAGAGAAGGAAGAGCAAAGGAAAAGAGAAAGTTGGATTTGTGAAGGAATTGAATTGAAGCTTCACTTTTGAGGTTCGGGAGTTTGTTTGCTCTATTTTCTCACTTTGGATTATGTGTGTATTGTGTTTAAATTTTTGGAATTATGAATGTTTTGTATGTGTTTATGCATGTACTAAAATTGAGTAGTGATAGTGGTAAAATGCTATGTTATAGTGATAATATGTATGTGATATTGAAGTGATTTGAGCTTGGCATTTTTGCATGAATTGAGTTAAGTTTAATGGTGCAAATTATGTCTATAAATGATTTTGAGCATGTTAGATTGAATGTGCTTAGTAATTTGAAGAGTGTAAGCATGACGGGTTAAAGTGGTTTTGAGTTGGGAGTAAAGTTTGCATGTAAACAAGTGTGTTTTTCTGTAAAATCTAGGCTCTGGGTGGCTTACACAGCGGTAAGGTAGGGCATACCGCCGTGTAATCCTATTCTGTCCTTGTGTTTTTGGCTTGCTGTCTTTTTACACGGCGGTAAGAGAGTTCCATGCCGCCGTGTAACATGTTACACGGCTGTAAGGAGAGTGCATACCGCCGTGTAACTTGCCTCTGTTTCCCTTATTTATTGATCCTTCTACACGGCGGTTAGGGCTCTCTCTATACCTCAGTGTGGGGTATCCTACACGGCGGTAAGGTATCCCCATACCGCCGTGTAACCCTCTCTTGTTTTTGAAATTCGGTTTTTAAAATGGTGTTTGATTTTGGGGGATTTGCATACTACCTTAAAAGCCATGTTTTTCCTAAAATCCATCTTAAAAATCCTTTGCATCGTTTCTCACTCTTGCATGGGTCAAGTTTTCCTTTTCATTGTTAATATTAGTGCCCTGGAATTGTGTAATGCGTATATTATGTTAGTGTTTGATTTTGATTATGGCATGCTTTGATGAGTGATTATTGCTCCGCTAGTGTTTGACTTAGTTCTTGCATATTTGTCCAATGTTGGGTTTTGTGTGTGTGAGTTAAGCCTGAAGTGTCATGTTAGTGAATAGATAAGCATGCTTATAAAGGGATAGTGAGTGCAGTTGCTAGTGTTGACCCCATTTTGGGTCTAGCAATTTTGGTTGGCCTCCGTTATGGTCTAGTGAAAAAGTTTTGATACTTTGGTCTCCCGTGCTACCTTCGGGTATAAAAATGTTTTGAGGCTTCTGTCTCCCATGTAGTGTTCCCGTATCCACCACCAGTGAAATTCAGGCTATGGTTAGTAGTAGTCGGCTTTTTCGTAGTGAAGTGTTATGAAAATTATGTGAATCCAATTATTGTATTTTGCTTTGTGCGTGTTCTTATTAAATTAAGCATTCTTATAGTGATTATGATCCTTATATCTCTGTTTTGTTACTTAGAGATTTCTGTATGTTTATGCATATATTTATATTTAAGGGTTATTACATGATATTATTCTATAGTGTTATGTTGTCTTTGTTCCTCCCCACTAAGCGTTATTGCTTAGCACGGGCTGTTTTCCAGTGTAGGTGACAGGTTTTGTCCGGTTCGTCCCACATCTACAGGGTTGGCCACTAGGAGTAGAGTCTTTATTTATTTTATACTCCTCCTGTATTCTTTTTGTATATGTATTATTTTGGATTGTGGCATATGTAATTTTTTTTTAAGGATTCTTTGTAATTCTGAATGATGTATATATATTATGTATTATTTATTTTGGCTTAGTGTTAAGATTTAATGTTAAGGTTATGAGTTTTGATTTAATTGGTATTGTTTTTGTACGCTTCCGCTGATATGTATGCGTGTCTCTGAGTGAGCAAGTGGTAGCGCACCGGCGTCCTTCCAACGGGGGCATCAGGGGTGTTACACTCACAGCCACTCTTCTCACTCTCACTCACTCCACCGCCAACTTGCCTTCATGGCTTCTATTCTTCATTCGGCGATTGTCGTCAACGGAGAGAAGAAAAGATAAGAAGTTACCGAAACATCTTTCAGGTCTTCATGTCTCCTCTTTCTTGTGTGCTGTAATTCTTTTAATTTTGTTATTGTGATTTTGGATTTTGTAGTTGTTAACTGTTCTCATTTATTTTGTAATTTGGGATTTGGGTTTCCATTTTATCAATGTTTGCTACTGAATTTCAGCCTGAATTATGATTATGTTGCTGATGTATTGTCTTTTCCTCCATAATCTTGAACTTCATTAAGACACCAAAGTTAAACAAATCAAACTCATTAAGATTTCTGAGATAAAAATAGCAAAGTATAAATCTCACCAAATTAAAGAAGTCCATCTAAATTTGCTTGCAGCTGCATCATACAAATGCCACCTATATTCTCCATTTATCTATTTTAAAATTGATTAGTTAATGGATTTTTCTACTGAGATACTTTTAATGTTCCCCAGCAAAGTCTAAGGATTTTGATTAATGTTAAGGTATTAGTGTGATTTGAACCTTTATACTTGCTCTATATGCTGATGAATTATTAGTAATTTCTAAAAAAAACCAAATCATAATAATCTCTAATACACACCCAATTTTCTCTGAACTATAACTTGTATTATTGTTTTGTTTAAGCAAACAATAGAGAGAGATCCTTTTTAGCATTTTTCTCTCATTGTTTTCTTTTAACAGAGGCTTTTCTCTCAGGTCTACGGATTCAATTTCTCATTCTTTGATTGGCTAATCGGACTCCTTTCAAGCTATGTTCAAGTTCTGGTATTTATGTTTTCGTTCTCTCCTTGTGTTTTAGTTCAATTCATTCCTTTAATTAGGGTATCTTTTATGTTGGTTAATTCTTTTTGGTTTTTTGCATACTACTTTTGTCAATTTACATCCTAGATCGATTGTTTTATTTTTAATGTTTAGGCTTGATTTTCTTGATGCTGTCAATTTATAGTCAATAAATTTAAGTATACCGTAATTAATACAAAAAAGAAGACAAGCCTACAGTTAAAGAGGTGTGGTGTAGTGATGGCCTCATTATCTATAAAAGATCTTCCTTAATAAAGCCCTATTTATGCAGAAGCTAACTAAGAATAGCAATATGCATGATTGAAATATTCGTATTAGGAAAATTATTTGAATTAATTTTCTTAGCTTATTCAGGGACCAAATAAACATTTGCTATTTCCTTAATTATTTATTTTTAGTTTTCCCCATTAAGTAAATAAATTATAATAATTGAGGAGCCAAAATATATGTTAAAAATTCGATAGAAAAAGAAAATGTAGGGGTTCTCAGGAGCAATAAGATTAGCCACATCCGCAAGACATTTCTTCACAATCTTTGTACCCTCCATCTTTAATGAACTCCCCTAATTCCTCCTATCCTATAACTCCAAGTAGCAGCTTTACTAGTAGTTACAGCTTACAGTGACCCTCTGAACTACCTTAGTCGTCTTCACACGTGTCACCTGATGAAGAAACTGGTGTCATTGCCCTTTTGAAGGATAAAAGGTAAGTTCCTGATGCACCAACTGCATATTGTTATTGTGTTGATTGTCTCTTGCAATGTTGTTCTTGGTTTTTGTGGACTGTATGAGATGCGCTCTATTCTTATGCATTTGGGTGTGCACTGAAATTTACATTTGTGAATATTCAAACCATTGGAACTTTCTTTCTTTTTTTTCTTTGCCAAGAGAGTTGCCTTGTTTGCCATTATACATGCACCAACTTGTTTGCCATTATCCTGAATGTTGACTTTATGCACCAACTATAAGCTTTGGAATTTTTTGATTGTTTGAAGAATGAAGAGATGCAGTCAAATATGTTGTTTCTGTCATGCTTATACAAATTGCTTATGGCATGCATTTATCTATAAGCGAGTTGAATTCCACAATCTATAAGCTGCTTGATATTTTAAAAGCAAATGGGATGAATGTCTTGTTTTATTATTCCAATGTAAGTTTTATATACTTGTGCATTTAGTTTTACTATATTTAATGATATGAAAATAGTTGCAGCCTTTTTACATTGGTTTTTATATTTTCTTTTTTTATTGTTCAAAGCATTTGGAACATGTGATATTCTTGCGTCATACTATTATATCATTCTTGTTCTAATGTTTTGCATATGCTTGTGTGTTTTAGTACACAAATATTTTTTCTTTATAAGCTTCAAATGCTACTCACAATTTAAGACATTGGTTTTATCATTCATAAGGCACCATTTATTGGTTTTTGTACTGTCATTTGCATAGTATAAAATATATATTTTATTCATTCACATGAAATTTGTTTTTTCATCTAATATATGATTTATTTTTTTGCAGTAGCATAATGCACAATTTGACGTCTCAACATAGCTTATTTCAGAATTATGGATTAGGATATTTTTATTTTTTGCATTAGGTAGTATCTTTTTATTTAATTGACCTTTTGTTTAAATAAATACTTTATATTAGTTAATTGACAATTTTATTTACAAACTTAATTGGTTGTATAGCATTTAATTTAAAATAGGTCATTTTTAGTGCAACACGTATATGACAAGTATATTTGTCATAATGTATTGACTTGTTAGTTCATAAATGACGATATAATGTTTATAATTATGATATTAATATTGTCATAAAAAAGTGTTATTTAACGACAATAAAAAGTTGCCACTAAATCTATTTTTTGTGACAATTATTTTTGTTCATATTTATGTCACTAATTTGTAAAATAATATGACGATTTATATTCATCATTAATATACATTAATTTAATAATGAAACCATTTATCGTCACTTAAATATTAGATTTAGTGACGATATGAATTATTTTATGACGAAATTCACATTTATTTGTGACGACAATTACGTAACCAATACTTAATATTTTTAATTAGAAGCAGCGTTTCATCATTAAAAATGTTTAATTTCGTGACGAATTTTAAATTTATCATAAAAAATGCTAATCTTTTGTGATGAAATTTACATTTATTTGTGACGATAATTATGTAACCAATACTTAATGGTTTTAATTAGAAGCAGCGTTTCGCCATTAAAAATGTTTAATTTCGTGATGAATTTTAAATTTGTCATAAAAAATGCTAATCTTTTGTGACGATAAACAATATAATGTGACGAAATATAATTTTATTTATGACATAATTTTTGTCATGAAAAGTAAGAAACAAAGATGATGATAATTATTTTCGTCACAAAAAATGATACTTACGGTGACAAATAACTAAATTGTTACGTAAATCTTTTTGTTACGCACTTGCCGTTACGTTCTCTGTGATGATAAAAATTCATCACCTTATATTTTCAGCGATGAAAATTGAATTTTTCATGACAATTTTTTGAATTATAAAAGGTGTAATTTCTTGAAGTGCAACTTTGTCAACCTTTTATTACCACATCGATTCTAAACAAAATATTCTAAGACCATTAATCATTAGCATCCTAATAAACTCAATTATGATTTATGATTGATCATTGGTACAATTAAACTATGCTTGGAAATCAATCAGTCTCATTACCAATAGTTTTCATGCCGATTAATGTTATTTTATTTTCACAAAAAAGTTTTAAATTCTGTATAAAATTGGGCTCAAGTATAGCCACAACAAACATAAATCTCGAAATAAATTACATGAAAACTTGTGTAATTCGATTACAAGCTCCAATCATTACTCTTAACATGGTCAACTTGTTGATTTCCTCCTAATTTTTGCAGGTTCTTTATATTATAAACTTCCACTTACCATCACTTGTGAATTCTTAGATTAACTCTGCAACTTGTGATATTTTTAATGTTATCTTGACATGGCTCACATCAGGTTTTCAAGCTAATAGAAATCCCAACACTAAGAGGAATAACAGCTTCAATGTTAAATTTTACTCAGCCTTTGAAGAAGACTCAATAATATAATCCCAATAAAGTTTTGATTTTTAATTGTCTCTGGGTAATAAATAGGGTTTTTTTTCCTTTTGGTGTAAAAACCCAAAGAATTTAGAAAACTAGTGCTATAGTAAAATTAATTAGGAAAATAGGATGCTAGAAAATGGCAACCTAGGTTGCCATTTTCTATCAGTGTGGGTTCCACCAAAATTAGATAGATTCTGAGGTCCGAGTGGGACTAGGTTGTCAGAAAATGGCAACCTTTGTGTTTGGGTTTTCTAAGGCGCAAAACAGTGTTGTTTTGCGTCTTGACCAAAGTCAGTCCGTATGGGTCCCGGACTGACGAAAAACGCAACCTAGGTTGCCGTTTTCTAACAAGGACATTTTGCGCCTTGACCGAAGTCAGTCCGTGTGGGACCTGAACTGACAGAAAACGGCAACCTAGGTTGCCGATTTTTGACTTTTTAATTTTTTTTTTAAATCTTATGGTCAAAGGCTGCAACGCACAGTAAATACTAGGTACTGCAGCACACAGACCCATGCTTGCTGCAGGCACGGGTCTGTAAAGTAAAGAAATTTTTTTTTTTAAAAAAAAATTGGCTTTAAAATGCTAAAATCCCTCAAATTCACCTTGTGCCTTCATTTCATTGCAATTTTAATGTTCTTTCTTCCTCATTTTTCCTTATTGCTTCCTTCTTCATTTCCTTCACAATTTCAATATTTCACTTACCTATTCTCATTTTAATTCTTATATAATTAAGCCAATACCTCCTTATTTTGTTCAAGGTTAAACTAAAGGTATTATTATGTTAATATAGTTAAAATCAAAATTTATTTTATGACTTACTTGATTTTCATTTGTAAATTGCAGGGGTTGTTAAGTTTAAAATATAATTTTGAGCAACATTTTAAATGTAAGTTATTATTATTTTATATATTTTTAAAAAAAAATATTTATGCAACAGTTATTAAATTTCTCTTGCAGTTTTATTTAATTGATTTATAAATTTTTTTATCACTATGAAGCATATAATCGGTTGTTATATTAATATCAAGAAATTTGATATTTACAGTCCATGCATGTATTTTAATTATTTGATGATAAATCAGTATAACAATAGTTAATTATATAAAATAATATATTATATATTAAATTGTGAAAATAAATTTATATAGAATTTATTGATATGAGTTTCATATTATAAATAGTGAACACGTATTTAGCACCAAGAGCAATAATGAGTGATATGGCAAAGGTAATTGTCAAAAGAAAATGGGATGATTTGTACAACACCTGAATTGAAAAAGGAATGACAATATGCGATCATATCATCAAAATAAGTAAAAAATTACAAGATATTATTATGGATGGATATCCTATGGCGGAGGCAAAGAAAGTTGAGGCTATTTGGATGACACTACTAATAACTTATTTGGAATTTATCATGAAAATTTGGAATATGCCTCATGTAACAAAATATGAGGAATTAGATCTCATATTTGTGAAAGATTTAATTGGAATCAGTGAAGAAAATTTATTAAAAGTTAGGGATACAATGCTAGTGTCTCAAAGAACTTATTGTATGTGGTATAATAACTAGGCTAAATATTATGTTCGTTAGAATATAAAATAAAATTAGGCATGTATGAATAAAACTGTTAGCGATGTTAAAATTAAAATTTTATTGTTGTTTTAAGTGTTTTATAATAATTACCAATGCTAATTATTTTATGAAATTATGTCATATTTTTTATTTTTATTACATAATAATTTATGAAATAAAGTATAATATATAGTCGAAAGTTAGATAATAAAATATTGATGATGTATATATAAAATAATCTAAAATAATTATAACAACAAATTAAATTAGTATGAACAAAGATAAGATAAACAAATAAATAAAATTTAATAACTCATTTAACATGTATGATGTAAAAATTGATCCAGGTTTTGACATGGATCGACATATAGGCGCTTCAAGAATAAATTCGGGTCCTATTAATAGGGAATTGCTTACACTTCAAGGGGGACACCAATCTGACAAAATATGGAATAATTTAATAATTTTTTAGTTATAAATATATATTAAATAAGAAGTTTTGATTTATTTATTTATGTTTACTTTATGATTTGACTTGTTTTATTTATACAAAAGGTTGAGAGGGATTTATTGAGGACAAGAAGGTGTAGTGTAGATGAACACTATACATCTATTGACTAGAGAATTTTACCTTATATAAGGGCAGCTGGTTTACTTGGAGTAGTCAATATTGGTGTAACATATTTAGATTGGCATTTAATCACATCGTTTGTTGAGAGGTGGCGACCTGAAACACACACATTTCATCTGACATGTGGTGAAACCACAATTACTCTTCAAAATGTTGGAATTTTAATAGGTTTACACTACAAGAAGATTGACTTTTAACGACCAAAATTTAATGAAGGGATAAAAATTCGGTCGTTAAAATATACAAATAACGAAGGGAAATTAATCCGGTCGTTAGTTCTTAAATTTTATTGTTATGTAACGAGGGGATTAAATCCGGTCGTTAAAATAATAAAAATCCGGTCGTTAAAATATACAAATAACGAAAGAAAATTAATCCGGTCGTTAGTTCTTAAATTTTATTATTATATAGCAAAGGGATTAAATCCGGTCGTTGAAAGAATAAAAATCCGGTGGTTAATGGTGTAAAATAATTGGCGGGATTTCATCTTTACCTCCAAAATAAAACATAGGTAAATACAACCCTAAAAGTTAAAATCACCCATCCCCTTTTCCAATTTGCATACAAAATACACTTTGTCTCTCACAGTGGACGGTGCCCCCTTGTGCCTGGATCGCCGCATCTCCTCGCAGCCGTCGCGGGTCACGTCTGCATCGCGTCTGCCTCGCCTCCTGTCGCATCGGCCTTGCCTCGCCTCGCCCCTATCGCGCATCGCGTCTGCCTATCCTAGCCACCGCTGCATCGCCTCGCGTCTCGTCACCCTCGCCTTGCTGCCGCTGCATCGCGTCACGTCGTCCTCGCCTTGCCGCCGCTCCTCTGCCTTGCCCCGCTGTTGCATCACTCACCACCATCATTGAAGATAGGTTTGTATCCTAACTTTGCATTTGATTTTGGATCCAAATCCTCAAACTGTAAGTACTCATTATGCCACAAAGGGACTGGTCTTCTACCCCATTTTCAGATGGCTTTTAAGAAATATGATATAATCTAGTTTTCTTTTCTTTTCAACCGCACCCTCCTTCACAAACGACAGTTTTTTCATTCACATAGGGCTTAGGTGACTAAACACTATCAATTTAAATAATTTCCTTTTTTTTTGTTTATTTTGCTTGTCAATCTGTGTGTAGCTTGTTCAGCTTATCATTTACATTAGTCAATTGTAGTGAAAATAGTGGAGGAGTAGTGGCTAAATATTGGAGTAATTGTTAAGATTGATGATGAAAGGGTTAGGTGGTTCCATTTCCTATATTTGTTCTACCATTACTATTGGTGCTTTTGAAATTGATTGAATTTTCTTTTCTCTTATTTATTTCGAATAAAATTGGTCTCACTGAACTATTTCACTGTCAGTTGAAGGCCGAGAGGATGTAGTTTAAGAAATAAGAGATAGGTTCTAATTGACATTTAATTAATAATTAGTGTTATATAAATTGGTTTGCTATTGCTTATTCTTCTTTAATTATAAAAAAGCCATTGATAATGCAATTACTCATGCTTTGTCCTTTTGTTTTTACTAAATTGAATCTAATAATTTTCAAGGTTTGTGCAGATTGGTGATCTTGGTTTTCAACTTCTGTGGCACTTTGTGCATATTTTCATCAGCATATGGTACCTAACAGTTGGTTTACTTCAAGTGATTGAAAGCTATCTAATCTCTAGTGGAATATTGAACCACTATAAAACCTTTGATGTTGCCAAGCTTAAGTACCTTGCCATTGTGGTAGAAAGTGAAGATGCTTGTCAAGTTTCTGAAGTTCTGAAGCTTTTGCGGTGGCTGGCAGCTATCGGTGTGAAACACGTATGTCTCTATGATTCAGAAGGTAAGGATGCCGGATGCCCAATGAGTATGCCGAGGACATTCTTCATTATCTCACTTGAATTTTGGTAACATTTGTAATCGTATGGACAGTTTATTCATCTCTTGACAATTTGAAATGGTGATTTTATTTTTCCCTAGGAGTTCACAAGAAATCTAAGGAATTTATTGTAGAGAATTTGAAAAATTCCATATTGTTCAAGGTATCATTTTCTATCCATGCGATACTATTGCTTTTTATTTTTCAGTTTACTGGAGATGGAAAAGATACACTTATGCAGGAGGCTACTTGACGTGTATGTTTCTTGTGACATTCTTGTGGCATATCAGTTTTATTCAATAAAGCTTGATTTGATGTGGAAAAAACAATGGATAAACCAATAAATAATATTTATTAAAGAAATCATTTAATTTACTTGTGTGGGTATGGCGAGGAAATTTCATACCATGAGTTCTGTTCAAATCTTTTATTTAGGTGTTGCTGTTCTGCTTTCATTATCTTTTCATTGACATGAGTTTACATGGTAAAAGTAAACTTAGGAAACCTATTCATTGTGATAATGGAGACGGAAGCATCATTTTAAGAAATTTTAAGTGTAATTATTTCATTGTAATATGAGCAGCAATGCCTGAGTTCTTGATAAACTAATCTCCTGGTCCTGTAGGAAGCAGTTGAAAGAAATTTGCCTCCAAACGAGAAACGTATGACTCTGGAATTTGCTTCTATCTCTGATGGAAAGGCAGCAATAGCAAAGGCAGCTAACATACTCTTTATGAAGTATTTGAAGCTGTCTAAAGGCGGTGTACAACAGGAAGAGCAAATCCTTACCGAAGCTCATGTGGATGAGGCTTTAAAAGATTTAGGTTTGTTTAAATACTCAGATCTTCTGAGTTATTTATGAAAGTGATTCATTTCATATGCCAATTTTACACTTAATTAGAACTAACATTCTTATGTTATTAGGTTATAGAGGACCAGACCCTGACCTGCTATTAGTGTATGGTCCTGTAAGATGCCACCATGATTTCCCGGCTTGGAGGCTTCGATACACTGAGATAGTGTAAGTTTCTGGTACACTGAAATATTCAATAGTAAACAACCTTGAGCTTGATTATTAGCATGAAGTCAGTTCGCGATTTGAATTTAATTTGTTGGGGAATTCACCAATGCTATAATGTCTTTCATCTTTCTGCTCATTGTTCTTACACGTCAAGAGGGGTTTGATGGACCTGCAAAAATATTAAATAATATCAGAAATATTTTCCTTTGCAAAATAGGATTATTATTCATCACTAGGAAATTGTTTTATAGCATTTAATAGTTTCTTTTTCGTTATTGAATTCTAATTAAGTTGGAAATTATTTATAGATCGGGCATTCTTTTTTCATATTTTCTCTCTTTTGCTTGCGACTTCTTTAAATAGTAAAGTCTTAGAGGCTACTTTTTACAAGATTAAGCAGAATACAGAAATAGCTAATATTTAACCTACTTCTAGAGATGGATCAATGATGAAAATATTTGCTTGAATGCTTGCATCCTTCAAATGACCGTGAATTTAGTAATTTTAAGATCTTCCTTTCTATCCATCTGGTGATCAGGTGTTGTACAGTTATGGATGGTTATGTTTATTATTGTCAAATAATATTATGTGCATTTGTGCTCATCGATGTATGTAGCATTATTGAAAAACTCAACTGGTACATGTCTTTAAAAGCTAATTATTTCGATTTTGTCTTTTGTCTGTTGATGTAATGTGACACCTTTTAGCATTTCAAAAAAGTTCTCTAGGCAGAAAATGAATTTTAAATCTTTAAACAGGTTGATACAACTGCGCTCTTGAATTTTCCTTTGATTTTACAGGTTCATATTCTGACGTCGTCCTCAGAATAATCTTGGTTTCTTGATTTTCAGAATAATGCAAGAGTACTGAATTTTGTTAACGCCTTGTATTTGAAATTGAAGTGAATGCTAGTAGCCAACTAATCCTGTTTTCACGAGTTGATTTGTTTGATTGTTTATTCTTATGAAATGATATACTTGAATTTTGGTTTGTTGCAAGAAATTGTTTGGCTGACATAAACCTAGGAACCCTAGAAATTTTTTCAGTCTTTTTTTCCCTTTGCTATCCTCATTCTCTATTATGTGACTAAATTAATGAATTTGGTCCCTAGTTAAGACAAAGAATCGTGGATTTAATTTTTAATAAAGCGTGGCTTCAATTTAGTATCTGTAATTGGATTCAAAGTCAAATTCTTTGCTCATACAGTTGACTCCCCATTTTAATGTAAGTTGTATTCTATTTTTTTTATTGTTATAATGACATTATAATGCCATTAAACTTATCATTATTTTTTACTTTTTCTTTGCAGCCCTTTTCATTTTTTGAATATTTTGAAGTGTATATACAATTACATTTGTTGGATTTTGGATATTTTGAAGTTTATATATAATTACACTTGTTGGAGATTTTGAATATTTAAGGTAAATTATAATTTAAATTAAAAATATTAAATTATTTGGCCTTTTGATTTATTGCTTTTATGCATGAATTTTAATTACAAATTTATGTTTTAAATTTGACAGGTCTTCAAAACAATGGACAATGAAGATATAAGGTTCATTATGCATTCTTTTAGAATTTTTATATTTTAAGGTGAATAGAAAATGATATAGATAGGGGTTGTTTTTATATTTTATACTTGTATATGATACAATGTCAAACAATTTCGAAATATCGATATATTTTGTATATGATATTTTGCAATCTATGAAAAAACTATTTATTATAATTTTGGATATATATATGTGTGTGAATGATGTGTACAGGTAATAGTCAAATCCGTTACTATCTTTAACTACCGAATATTTTTTCATTGTTAGTGAATACAGCGAAAGAAAAAACTTGTCGATAAAAAATATCTTCAACGACCAAAAATTCCTTCATTAAAAGCAAATAAAATTAGCAAAGGGAAAATCTGATCAGTAAAATAGTATTTTTAACGACAAGAAATGTTGAAAAGTGAATATAATTAAAAAAAGGAAAATCCGATCGCTACAAAGTATCTTTAACGACCGAAAATTTTTTCTTTGAAAGTGAATATAATTAACGAAGGGAAAATTTTGTGGTTAAAAGGTATTTTTCACGACCGAAAATCCCTTCGTTGAAAGTGAATACAATTAACGAAGGGAAAATTCGATCGCTAAAAGGAATCTTTAACGACCAAAAATCCCTTCGTTGAAAGTGAATATAATTAGCGAAAGGAAACTCCGGTCACTAAAAGGTATATTTAACGACCGAAAATTCCTTCTTTAAAAGTGAATATAATTAGCGAAGGAAAAATCCGATCGCTAAAAGTCACTATTCAACGACCGAAAACATTCCAGTCGTTAAAAATATTAACAACCGGATTCAATATCCGGTCGTCTATACCTTTAACGAAGGGGCTTTTACTGACAGGATTTTCTGGTCGTTAAAAGTTTTTAACGACCGGATTTCCCCTCGTTAAAGAGCATTTTTCTTGTAGTGTTACCAATTTATGGTGAACCTGTGACTGGAAGAACAAATATGGATTGGCCAGTAATTTGTCATAATTTACTTAGAGCAATTCCTCTTTTGAATGATCTGCGGGTAGGTAAAGTGAAGTTGACATGGTTGGATGCAACCTTTAGCAAAGTGCCTGACAATGTAACACTTGAAGTGATATGGCAGCATGCTCGTGCATGAATTCTGAGATATTTTGGTGGAATGTTATTTGCATCACAAAATTCATCATTGGTCCACTTAACGTTCCTACCTCTTTTAGAGGATTTGGAATCCATTGGCTAATATAGTTTGGGGTCAGCATGTCTAGCTTGGATGTATAGAGATGTATGGAGGGCCACGCATCCCGATGCAAAAGGAATTGCTGGATAGCTATAACTCTTACAAATGTGGGTGTGGTAAAGACTTCCCCAATTTAGACCTGAACATATACATCTAGACACGATAAACCGATGCCTTACGGATTCAGGTATCCTCATCATATTTAAAATAAAATATATTTTTTTTAAAAGTTTAATTTACAAATATTAAATGTTTTTTTAACGTGATGTTATATTAGGTGGGCACAATAATATAACATAAACATTCATAGGATGGATAAGAATACATATCGAGAATATTAGACACGCAGTCTACTAAATAAGTTCGTAGTAAAATAGTATCCATAATACGTTTTGATTAAAACTATTTATTATTTATAAAATAATAATTACATTTAATTTGTTTTGCAGTTTGACTGGGAGGCTTATAATAATATAATCCATTTGCTCCCAGATTATTGCAAAAGTGGTCAGTCCTGCTGGATTTTTGTTGTTCCACTCATGTGCTTCCATATAATTGAGTGACGCCATCTAGATAGAGTAATGACACAATTTGGTTTTAAATAACCAATTCCTTCTCCACCGCTTATACAAGATGACTTATATACGATGGACTTATGGGGCCAAAATTTGTTGAATTGGGTTGCTAAATTTTCTGTATTCATGAATGAGTGGAACAACCGTCACACCCGAGTTATTTTTCGCCAAGAGCCTAGGCATCAATTAAATAATCGATCTGAATACATGCAGTGGTATGTACAACCCAGAAGATATTGGATAATCCCAATTGGAGCGTCCCGTGCAGCAACTATAAGTATTTCATTTGGATTATTTTACATGATGAAAAATAATTTTGGAGATTGTGTCACATATTTATGGGTTTAATTATAAATTTAATTATTTTAGGCTAATGGTGTTAAAAGATTAGTACATGATGAAGGTGATGCCATAACCAACCGAAGCATAATGGAAAGCATACTTGCTGTAGTAAGTTATGGTGATCGATTATTAATTGATTATCCAAGACATCCGGGTCTAAATCCAATCAACATAGCACCGATCGAAACTCAGTTTGAAGACTTCCGGACTCACAGACGTAGGAGGACGATGATTGATAAGCGTACGAATGTTTCAGATAGATGTATGATCCAAATGTAACGCAGATTTCAGCACCCATGTCATGGCCTTTTCATGAGATCCAATCTTCGCATGAACAATGCGCGACACAAACTCTAGGGCTAAATGTTACATCCTATAAAGTCGGGTCAATGAGTTATAATCAGGCTGATGTTGGTAGTTTAAGCTATCAAATACAGGGATACCCATGCCTTTTCATTGCATTCAGACACCAAGTGCTTACAACATACTAGCAATCAATGCAGATCCTTAATCATCACTTGGTGTGCATCAACATGATTTTTTCCAAGTATGTTTGGTACACATGAAGAATCTAACATACAAGGAAATGAAGGACACGCACAATTATTTTTTGATTTCTACAATGATGTACTTAGCTGTGATTCAAGATCGAGTGAGGGACGGTCCGAACAAACTGGTTCAGTTGATGCTAGATTTGGGGTTAACCATGAGTTAGGTGGTGAAGAAACAAGCGATGCACAAGATGATCAACCACGCTGAAAATATCTTGGTCGACGTATCATGATTATAAATTTTTATTTATTCTGACAATTTTAAATTTATATAGATATTTTGTACTAATTAGTATGATGTTAACTTTACTACTACTACTACTACTACTACTATTATTTATGGTGCCGAAATGTTTTTAAGTTGATAGTATAATATTTTTTGGATTATGTAAGGAGAGATATATAATTTAGCCAAGCCATTACTCTAGTTAATGTTCTAAAAAATTAAATACATATTCCATCAAAAAAATAAAAGATTAAATGTTTAAAAGTTTACAATTTACCTGTCAATATAGTTTCATATATTACTAAATAAAATAATATGTCAATATAAAAGTAAAAACATTTAACCAGATTCAGACCACTAAATTGTTTGTGACAAGTATGTAAAACTGCACAATTCATGGATAGCTTGATGTATAATCCGATGGACCTGCCAAGTTTGGGCATGTCTTTCTATTATAGCCCTCTGTAGACACCGGGTCCCGAGGCGGTCCAAGATCCGGATTACCTGATGATGAAAGCGTCGCCTATTCACAGGTAAAAAATGCCAAAAATAATATTTTCCTTATTGGGACCCTCATTTTTTTAAATAAAAAAAAAGATAAAAAAATATATATAATAAACATTATAAAAAATTACAAATAAAAAAGGGTAGGAAGTGTTATTTTATATATCAAAAAAATTTTGATTAAAAAATATATATTTTATAAAAAGGAAATTAAATTTAAAAAAGGGGGGGGGGGGGGGGGGGTGTTGGTGTTAATTTTGTGGCCACTAAATTAAAAGGTGGCCGCTGTGAGTTGCGGCCTCACACGAGGCCACACCCCACTTGCCCTTGTCGCTTTCTCACCTGGAAAACACAGTCATGGGATTGCAAAAATCAAGTATTTTTCATGTTTTGGTGTTATTTTGGAAAAATAAAATTAGAAAAGTGACTTTCGTTTTTCCATTCCCGGAGATGAAGAAAATTAAAAGAGGGACTGGGTCTTCATTTTCGAGGGGGCTGCTTCCCTGAGTTTTTTTCTTTTCTCTTAGGAAGATAAGAGGCAGACGAGAGCAAGAAAAAATATTCTTCAAAAAATTCTAAGAAATTTAATTCTTCTCCTTTCAAAATGCTTTTGGTTCTTGGATTGGTCTGAGCTAAGAAAATTAATTTCTTTGACTTAGTCACTCCATTAAAATCAATTTTCTCGAGTTCTTTTTATGTCAAAAATTTAGATTTTCTTAAATATTTTGGCGTTTTGCCACCACAAACTCTACGAGTGGACGAATTGAGACATCCTATTTCCGATCTATAAATTCTGAGGGTAAACATTTTTTGATCCATTTTTACTATTTTATTTTGTCTCATTTATCATTATTATTGTTAATATTGTTCCTACTGTTGATATTATTATTATTATTATTATTATTATTATTATTATTATTATGAACGTGATTATATGCTTGGACTGTTTATTATTATTATTATTATTATTATTATTATTATTTTTGTATCCGTTTTAGTGTTACTGTTTTCATTATTATTTTAATATTAATATTATTATTATTATTATTATTATTATTATTATTATTATTGGTGTCGTATCAATGTTATTATTATTATTTTTTATTATTATTATTATTATTATTATTATTATTATTATTATCGTTATTATATTTGCTGTTATTATTATCATCATCATCATCATCATTATCATTATTATCATTATTATTATTATTATTGTTTGACATTGTTATTATTATTATTATTATTAATGCCATTATTACTGTTGTATTATTATTATTATTATTATTATTATTATTTCATTATTTTATCATTATTATTATTATTATTATTATTATTATTATTATTACTATTTTTGTCATTGTTGTTATTATTACTATTTTTGTCATTGTCATTGTTATATAATTTTTGCATGACTAAATTTTAATTCCTTTTGTGTGTAAATTGTTTGCGTATTAAATTGACATGTCTAATTTAATCCGTTTTATTACATACACATGTGTCAGCTATGTTTTGCATTTTCTCTTGTCTCTGTATTTATTTTGGTTGATTGTAGAATTATTATTAACATTTTTATTATTGTTTTTCTTATCTGGGGTTTAAAATGTGACATTATTTGCATGAGCGTCTTCGTGACTAAGTTCAAGGGTCACGACGCGTAGGAGATCGTGCCATTTAGGTGAGACCCTACCAACCTTTTGTTTGTGTGACTATTTTTGCTTATAAAATAGTTTTATTTATATGCATGTAAGATAAAAAATCACAAAAATATTTCTATAACCAAATTGCGATTTTCACTAATAAATTGGGACCAATGTCCTTGATTTTAGCCAAGGAATGCAAAATGTTATTAATTGAAACGAAGAGTTAAATTTTCTGAAAAATGGGATCCCTCATCCTAGTTTTCAATCCAACAATCCAAATAACTCTTTGATCACTCTTTAAGTGAGTATAAGGGAACCAGTGTTCCCAAGTCAAACAAATATCCCAATTTATGCATGTTATTTCTTCTGATTGATTTTATTTGATTATTTAATTTTATGTTTATATTTTGTAGGCCCTTATAATTAATTATTTTTGGGACATCTTTATTTTAGCCTTTCTTTTCATTTGGGATTGCATTCTATCCCAATTTTCCATCTTGTAAATGATGTGCTTGGCGTGTTTACTGCTTTTCTTTATTGCTTTATTTACTGCTTTCTTTACAGCTTTTATTTACTACTTTCGAATGCTTGCAATGTGCTTTTAAATTAAATGCATTAATCGTATGAGATAAGAGATAGAATTTTATGAATCTAAAAACTCATTTATAATTAACCAAGACATAAATAAGAGTGAAGTTCTGAACATTATCTCTAGTTTAGACCATAGAGGTTAGATGACCTTTCCCAATTTCTCGTAAATTGGGGGGCGACTCCAAAATACCTCAAAAGTGCCAAAAGGCTTCATGGGATTAGATAATCATTCTAGTGCTCTATTGGAAGGAGATGTCCAAAATATTCTATGTTGCCCAAGATCAAAAGAAGCGAACCAATCCCTTGAACCCTAAAAGCGGGTCTCATTAAGAGGGCCTTACCGGTTCCGGCGTGCGTCACAGTGGCGACTCCACTAGAGACTTTGTGACTTTGTTCTGAAAGTGTCTTGGTTAAAATGTATAATTGAGTTTTTAAAACTAAAATTCCATCTCTCTTCTGAAATTGCTTTACATCATGCTAGAGCCTTAGAGTTATGCTAGTTTGGTCCCTCTTTTACCCCGGTGCATTCTCGAAATATGACCCTACTTTCACTCGTTGTAGGAAAGTATTAAAGATAATTACCAGCCCAAGCTTAGTACCTCGTGGTATATCAAATGGAGACCCGATCAGTCATTATGCTCGTAATGAGCTAGACCCATTGGCAGGGACCATGCTTGGGTAGCCCTAAAGTATAACCACCTTAACCAAAGCTCATATAATGGCAATAGATACTTCCATTAGGTGCAATGTACCGTAATATAATACTTATGATGTGGGCCATTATGTATTGAGCAAGATCAAATGAATTAAGTGGTCTTCAATCAAAGGCTTTTATGCCTCGGTGAGTTAAACTTAATCTGATTGAAGTGTTTAAATACCTAATGGCCAAAACTCATAGTATGCACATTTTGAGAGGCGTTATGCTGCTGGATTTTTGCCATGTACTATACGAATTAATTGGGTCCCTTGTTGACCCATGAATTAAGCCCACCTAGGGAAGAAACTAATTGGCCTCGTGTGTGGGGGTTAAAAGATTGGAAGGTTCTATTTTCCTGTATGTGGTTGTGGAATGTTGCACAGATCACGATCATGCATCGTATATGTCATTCATGCATCATTTTGACAATGTGAGCTGTGCAGCCATCATAGATTCATCCGGGTGGTCTAGGGATTCCAATGGACAACTAGTTAGAAACCCATTGTTTGAGCTACCAGAGTTAGCGCCGATATCGGGCTCAGATTGGAACAAAAGCTCAGAATTCTCTTCAGAACAATCCTCAGGGTCCGTAATGCCAGATTTACCACAAGAAACTGGTGCCTTGACAACATAGGACCTAAACAAGAGGCTTGAGGATTTTGAGAGGAGGATGTTAGCCATGATGGTTAATATCGTAGCATAAATGGCACCAAAAGCCGGGCAACCACCGTGACCCCTGCTGTGGAATGAGTCGAGCCACTTGTTGTGGGGGAAACTCCTATAGCTATTGCTACAGTGCAATAACCAATCGTTGAACCCAAAGCACCAGCATCAGCCGAGTAGAGAAGAGTGGGGATCCCTGACCCAAGAGAGGACTTCATAGTGGAGGAGGAGGATGAACTGGTAATTCCTCAGACCATGAGAAATAGGGTCCCTAAGGTAAAGGACGATGTGGTGAAGAAGATGGGGAAAAAGGTTGAGGCAATTGCGCGCCTACTGTCAGCCGGGAAAGGGGTTATCCCCGAAGGCATAGATCTGGGTGAGGAAGAGCTATTGCCTTAGAGGTTCAAGATACCGGATTTGCCAAAATTCGACGGCACTTCAAACCCTTTTGTGCACATCAAGCAATATGCCCTGATCATGAAAGGCATGAGGCTGACAAAGAAGCAGAAGGTGGAATATTTTTGCCTCAGTTTGATACAGTTGATTGGTACCATGGGTTGGACAGGAGGTCTAGGGAAGATTAAGACCTACTGACGGAGGAGTTTATGAGGCAATATGACTGTAGCACTAGGATGGAGGTAACACTAAAAGATATTGAGCTCTTACAATAGAAGTATGGTGAGTCCTTCCATGACTACTCAATCGGTGGAGGAATTGGGTGATGGAGATGAAAAGGAAGCCCGATACATCGGACCAGATCAGGCTGTTCATTAGGAACGCAAGTCCGTACTGGATGGAAGGGCTTAAGGATTGGGAGTCCTTGAAAGATATTACCATAGAAGCAGAAGGAGAGTACTTGGCAAAGAAAACCAATAATGACAGTTTCCCTAGGAAAAACTATGGGCCTAGAAGCAAGTTGAGTGGCGCTAGAAGCAGTAGTAATCGAGTTGGCAAGACAACAGAAGTTTCAACCACTGAGGCGAGCCAAAGACAGTACTCAAATCTAGGAAGGTCATTATCTTGGATTTTGGAGAGATTGATGAAAGAAGGGAAACTTCAGCTATTGCTTGCTAGGCCAGAGAGTACTTGGCAAAGAAAACCAACAATGACAGTTTCCCTAGGAAAAACTATGGGCCTCAAGGGGGAAGTAAGTTGAGTGGCACTAGAAGCAGTAGTAATCAAGTTGGCAAGACAGCAGAAGTTTCAACCACTGAGGCGAGCCAAAGACAGTACTCAAATCTAGGAAGGTCATTATCTTGGATTTTAGAGAGATTGATGAAAGAAGGGAGACTTCAGCTATTGCCTGCTAGGCCGGCTAAGAATCATGGCCAGTCGAACCACAGGGGGGATCAATATTGTGCTTTTCAACAGCACACCGGCCATCTCACTGATTATTGTAGGACTTTAAGGGATAGAGTTCATGACCTGATTCACAGCAAATAGATCTCTGACCTCAAAAAGAGAGAGAAGAAGAAGAAAGATGGGTATAATGTTGTTCCCTCACCGGTTTTTATGATAGGCTCTAGCCTACGACCTTTATGGCAACGACTATGTGGTTGTTATCCGCCCCGAGCAGGGGGACAGTGAAGAGAAACCTCAAGTTGGCATGATAGAGTGTTGGGATTTGACCAGTGAGAGCGAGGTTGAGGAGGTTGATGAGTCGAAAGACTTGTGGAACTCTGAGGGTGAAGAAAAGGAGTAAAAGGTGTGGGCTGTCACTCGAAGTGGGAGAGTGGTACCAGAGATTGAGAGACAGCAAGACCTAATACCCCAAATTATGGCACAAGAGCCGGAAGAGAACTAGATTTTGAAGTAGTTAAGGAAGACGACAGGTCAGATATCGGTATGGGACCTACTGAGGCAGTCTCCGAGCCACAGGCAAAAGCTAGTGGAAGCCTTGTGCGACTTAACAGTTGCCACCACTATTTCACCCACTGAGTTGCTGGATATGGTAAAAGGGGCATCCAGAGAGAATGTAGTCTACACTGATGCTGACCTTCCAATCGAGGGTCGCAATCACAACTGCCCCCTATACATTAGAGCCCAAATCAATGGTAAGCATATAGCCTGCGTCATGGTGGATGAAGGGTCTTCCATCAATGTATGTTCACTCGTGGCACTACCTGCTTTTGGGATGAATGAGAGCATGTTGAGCAGATCTGACCTGACCATTACTACCTATGATAATTCAAGGAGGCAAGCTACTGGGACTTTCAAGGCGCAGGTGAAAATTGGGCCAGTTGAGACTGAAGCAGAATTTGTCATCCTGCCTATTCCAGCTAACTTCGCGGTGCTACTAGGAAGGCCATGGTTTCATAAGTTGGGAGGGGTCCCATTCACCCTTCACCAAATGATCAGAATCCCCTATGAGGGTCAAGTCGTGACAATCAAGGCAGCCAGTGATAATCAAGTATCAATTATAGGGATTTCTAACCAACCTTTCAATGAATTCCATGTGGCTATGATGAATGAAGAGGATTGTTCATTGGTAAGCCCTTAGGTTGTCAATATGATGAAAAGGATGAACTTCCTCCCAGGGATTGGTTTGGGCAAGAATTCACAAGGGCCTCAGGTACCCATCACTACAAGGGGGCAAAAAGATAAAAGAGGTTTGGGTTATACTACTGAAACTAGAAAGAACAATCTTGAGGAGAAGCCTACAGAGGTCTCGCATATTTTAGAGAGTTTCGTGCCAGCTGCATCAGCATGTGCCTATTATGGGGCGGCCGAGCTGCAGTGGAGTGATGGCAAGATCACTCCGGGTTTTGAGATCTTCAACGATGTTTTTGACTGGTCCGACAGAATGGTCAAGTCTATAGAGGGTTTCTGGGATGACGAGATTCTCAGTTAAAGCTCTACATGGGATCGAGAAGTCCCCAAAGAGGTCATCACTGACAGCTCATTGGCTACCCGGGTGAAGGGCAAGGAAAAAGTGGAAGTTGAGGTAGCGATGCCAGAGTTTGAGCACCTGAAGATTGCAGACAACCAAGACGGTGGACCATCGACCTCGACGCCAACATCAGCTGAAGATGTTAGCTTTCAGATGTACTTTTCATTCCTGAACTATTTGACAATTATGCTTGTAATGCTGAGTATTTCAATAAGATGAATGACTTTGCTTACTTATGTGATGTTTCCCATGATTTCATTATGCATGATCACGAACATGAATCATTCATATTTGACATTAACTCGACTAATACCACCTCATTTAATCTCAAAACTTTGGAAAACCCAAAGGAAATCTTGATAGCATCTGATGTGACTACTGAAGAGAGGTTAGAATTTGAGAGAATCTTAAAAAAATATGAAAAATTCTTTGCCTGGACCTATGAAGACATGCCAGGAATTGATCAAGAAGTTGCTAAACATGCCATTCCAACCTATCCAGGATGCAAGCCAGTCAAATAGAAGCTCAGAAGGCTTAGACCAGAGTGGGCAGAAAAGGTAAAAGAGGAGGTGCACAAGCAGATTGAAGCTAAGTTCCTAGTGGAAGTTTAGTACCTAACGTGGTTGGCTAATGTTGTCCCCGTAGCCAAGAAGGACAGAAAGCTTCGAATGTGTATCAACTACGGGGACCTGAACAAAGCTTGCCAAAAGGATGACTTCCCTTTGCCCCATATTGATGTGCTGGTAGATAGTGCGACTGCTTGCATAATGTACAATTTTATGAATGGGTATGTGGGGTACAACTAAATCCTCAATAAGATCATGGATCGAATTAAGACAGCCTTCATCACTGAGTGGGGTACATTTGACTACTGAGTTATGCCTTTTGGATTGAAGAATGCAGGAGCAATATACCAAAGAATGGCTACTAAGATCCTTGATGACATGATCCACAAAGAGGTGGAAGTCTATATTGATGATATGATGATCAAGTCAGTCACTCGAGCGGGCCATTTCGAGGTTTTGGAGAAGTTCTTTCAAAGGATTGACAAATATAATCTTTACCTCAACCCTAAGAAGTGCATATTTGGGGTAACCTCAAGTAAACTGCTTGGTTATGTGATAACTCAAAAGGGAATTGAGGTGGATCCCGACAACATCAAAGCCATCAGAGAGATGCCGGTGCCCCGAGAGGAAAAAGAAGTCAGGAGTTTTTTTGGGTAAACTGCAATACATCAGCAGGTTCATTTCCAAGCTCACTTCGGTATACGAGCTGATCTTTAAGCTCCTCAGGAAGAATCTGCCAGTCCAGTGGAATGATGATTGCCAGAAAGCTTTTGATGTTATCAAGGAATACCTTCAACAACACCCAATTCTTCGGCCGCCGCGGCCGGTTAAGCCATTAATCCTCTATTTGGCCATAAAGGAGAATTCTGTGGGTGCTATGATGGACCAAGAAGATGAATTTGTGGTTTACTACCTTAGTAAGAAATTTCTTCCCTATGAGGTGAAGTATGTCGAGGTGCAAAAGATCTGTTTGGCAGTGATCTGGGCTTCGAAGAAACTGAGGCATTACTTCCATTCCTATAATGTGCAAGCGGTTGCCAAAAAAAACCCTCTCCGGTATCTTCAGGAAGCACCCTCCTTGCTAGGAAAAATGGGGAGATGGCTGATATTGTTGCAAGAATTTGACGTGGAGTACATCACCAGAAAGACCAATAAGGGTCGGGAAGTCGCAGAGTTTTTAGCCAATCATCCGATCGAAGGTGGCCAATTCGAATATGAATTCCCAGATGAAGATGTGGGGGCCGTTACAGTGCAAAAGTGGCAGATGTACTTTGATGGGGCGGTGAATATCAAAGGAGCTGGAGTAGGAGTAATTTTGATAACCCCGGAGGGTGAGAAGCTCCCTCTAGCTAAGAAACTGAGGTATAAGGCCACTAATAACGAGGCTGAGTATGAGGCCTGCATTTTTGGGTTAGAAGCGCTATCAGCCATGGGGACAAGAGTAGCAGAGATCTTCGGCGGCTCATCCTTAGTAGTCCATCAGATCAGGGGTGAGTGGTTTGTCAAAGAAGAATGACTATTGCCATATGTGGGGTATTGAAAGGATTGAGTAGTCAGTTTGAAATCTGCACTTTTAGTTATGTACCTCGGGATGAGAACCAATTAGCAGATGCCTTGGCCACACTATTATCTATGTGGGATAACCTAGAAGGAATAGCCATGAAGCCTGTGCTGATTTTTAGTTCGAATGAGCCATGCTTTGAGGCCGAGCAAATTATGGGTGTTCAGGTTGCCGATGGGAAGCCATGGTATTATGATATCCAGAATTATTTGGAAAAGTTAGTATTCCCAGAAGAAGCCACTGGAAAGGACCAAAGGATGATTCGCAAGCTGTCTACTCAGTTTATTAGCGTGGACGGAGTTCTATACAAGAGGCAGGCTGATGGCATACAATTAAGATGTTTAGGTGACAAAGAGGCCAAGAAGATCATAGAAGAGATTCATGCAGGGGTCTGCTGAGCCCATATGAACGGTCAAGCTATAGCTAAGAAAATCATGTGCCAAGGGTTTTTCTGGCTTACAATTTATACAAACTGTTCTGAATATGTGAAGCGGTGTTAGCTATGCTAGCAGTACACCAATCTAAGACATGTACCAATTTTGGAACTATGCAACCTTGCGTCGCCATGGCCGTTTACAGCTTAGGGGATTGACATCATGGGAGAAATACACCCGATGGCCTCTAACAGACACAAGTTTATTGTAGTCGCTATCGATTACTTCACTAAATGGATAGAAGCTAAATCTTTTAAGAAACTAGGTGCCCGAGAGACGGCTAGGTTCATTGAGCGACATTTGATTTGTAGGTATGGGCTCCCGCATCATATTGTATCAGACAACGGGTACAGTTCCAAGCTGAGACTGAACACATACTCAAGAAGTATGCCATCTAACACCATAAATCCTCCCCCTACTGACCACAGGCTAATGGAGTGGTCAAGGAGGCCAATAAGAATGTAAAGAGGATACTAGCCGAGATGGTACAGACCTATAAAGATTGGGCGGAGAATCTACCATTTGCACTGTGGGGCTACAGGACCACTATTAGAACTTCTACAGGAGCTACACCTTTCTCTCTAGTTTATGGGACAGAAGTAGTTGTACCGTTAGAAATCGAACTCCAATCCTTGAGGGTGGTAATAGAAGCCAAACTATCAGAAGCAGAATCGGCACAGCAGTGGTTGCTACTGTTGAATTTGTTGGACGAAAATAGGATGCAGGCTTAGTACCATAACCAAGTTTACAAAAAGAGGCTGGCTCGATCATTCGGGAAGAAAATCAGGAAACACCCCCTGAAAGAAGGGGATTAAGTCTTCAAGTAGATGAGGCCAGGGGTTTCAGACTTTCGAGGCAAGTTCAGACCGACTTGGGAAGGACCTTTATTCTGAAGAAGCTTTTGTCTAAAGGAGCTGCAATCCTAACAAATAGTGATGGAAACGAATACAGGGAGCCGGTCAACATCGATAGATTGAAAATGTTCCATGGCTAAAGGCATATGAGTGAAATTTTGAGAGAAAATATTCAATCAAGAAAAACCGAGAGGGCTGATTGATAACAGGAGTTTTGATGCTTTCAAGATTCATCTCGGTATTAGATGTGGTCTGGTATTTTGAGCCTAATGTTAAATAATGATCATGTGTAATGAAATCACACAAAAACATATACATGTATGCAATTATATGCTCAGAGCAATTCTTTTTGTTCGATAAATGTCATATAGTTCCTTTCGAAAAGGTAATACATTGTTTCCCATTGAATGCGAGCAATTTCTTCATTGTTGCTGTTGCCGGCGAGGAACTTCATCAGTCTTCCCAAAGAAAAGGGCCATTAGAGATGAAACCGTAACTGACTCTCTAAGTAAAAGTTAGGCCAAAGGGCAGGGTGAAAACCTAGAAACAGGCAGTCTGTTTTATAAAAAATAAAATGAATAAAAGCCGCTGGATTGGGTTGGGTCCATTCCAGGCAAAAATTAGGCTCAGGGTTGTGTGAAAATCCGGAAAGGACGTATTTCCCGCTAAGAAAAGCTAGTGTAAAAATCCACAAGGGACACACTACCTTTAATTAATGACTTTAGATGCCTAGAGCGATAAAGCGGTGGCACTTCGTACGATCTCCCTTTGGACGGATGAGGTATAGACTTCCGGTGTAACACCCTGTTTGCCCCCTAGAAGTTGGAGGTATTTGTGCATGTGTGCATTGGGTGTGTGATGGCATGTGATAAGGGCATTTTAGGTAAAATGAATGTTTGTGGGTTTTATTATAGTGTGAGTGCATGTAGAGCTGTAGGATGTGAGTGTGTGGGTTGCATTAGTGCATGTATACTCACATGTTAGTAGGGTGGGCATTAGTGAGGATAGCATCTCGTGTGTGTGTAATGCATGCTTGTTGGGTAAGAGTGGTCAATCACCACCAATGAGGAAATGACACTTGGCCAGAGTAAGGAAAAAGGGGTAATTAGAAGAAGAAAGAGAAAAAGGGAAAGCAGATTTTGTTTCCCTTTCCCGTTTCTCTCTTCTCTCTACTCTTCTTCTTCCTTTTCTCTCCATTTGAGTGCCCTAGCTTGGATCCAAGAGAGTGTTGGTGGAATTGATCATTCTTGACCCTCAATTGGTAAGTTTTGCTGCATTTCTTCATCTTCTTCATCTTTTCTTCTTCTTGTTGGGTTGAGTTTTGATTTAGGGTTTGTTGTTTGTTTGATTTGTGGGTATTATCTCTAGTTGAGCCTCCTCGCGATCCCAAGGGGAAGGAGAAGGCAAGTGGTAGTGGTGTTAATTGATTTGGAGCTAAGGAGTATCAGGTTTGGGAATTTTGTGAATTTTTATGCTTTTGTTCTTCTTTGATTTTTCTGGAAAATTTGCATGTTGATGAAGTTCTATGATGGTTGATTTGCTATAAGAATGTGATATTGTGTTGGTAATGCTTAATTGTGATTTTGTTGGGTTAAATGCTATGTGGGCTGAAATGCGATTCAAAATTGTTGGGTTGATTTGGATTATTAATTATGTTTATAATATGTTCTTGAGTGTTAAGAGCTTCAAAAGGTGATTTTTAAGTTGGTGTTAATGTTTTGAATGTTGGTTTTAAGTGGGTGTTTTTGGTGTGTGTAAGTTGGGTTGATTTCAGGAGGATTTCTGGGTTTCTGGCGATCCACACGGTGGTATGGTTTGTCATACCCCCATGTGAATCGTGAGATTTTCCCTAGAATTTGAAGGCCGTGATTTTACACGGCTGTACGGACATTCCATACCACCGTGTAAGCCATTTTACACGGGGGTATGGCAAAGCCATACCGCCGTGTAAAGTCATTCTGCAGAATGACTTTACACGGCGGTATGGCTTTGCCATACCCCCGTGTAAAATGGCTTACACGGCAGTAAGACAATGTCATACCGCCGTGTAAACTGCTTCTGCCTAGCTTTTGAAGTTTTTCGATTTTTCTTCGTTTTCGTTCCTTTTCATTATTTATGGGTTTTTAATATTATTTAGTGTAATTTCATGTATCTAATATCATTAGATTGTATTTTGCTATGTCAAATTATATTGAATGTTTTGGTTGGAATCCGAAATGTGTTGTGCATATCTTTAACTCATGATTCTTCACTCTGAACAATATGTTATACTTAATTGTGATTTGTATTATGAATGACCTGCAAGAGTCAGTCTAGGGATAGTTAGGCATGCCTAATAGAGTCTCTTAGCTGCAGCCCTCAGTTCTGTTTGGATCCCGATCAGGTCCCCGTTTGGATCCTCGCGATCCCTAAAAGTATTTGGATCTTGTTTAAGGTCCCCTTTGTAAAATGTTTTGAAAAGAGAAAATATGATATTGTTTTTCGATTCGTACCTGTAAGGTGCCACCATGCGTTCGATTCATAACCGTAAGGTATCGCCATGTGTATACTCGTTATCCACTATTGTGAGTCCGCAGGTATTTTGCTTTGCTTTGCCTTGCTCTGTTTCGTTGTGAACATATGAATGAGATATCCGAATGATTTGATGATAAGTATATGAACTTGCTATTATCCGAATGCAAATATGAGCCTACAAATGTTATGAATATGACTTGAGCATGTATAAATCTGTTATGATTATTGCATATGTCATTGTGAACGTGGTTTGCCTTGACGACCATTGTGAATGGCCATCCATCTCATTTGTGTGTTTCCCCACTAAGCGTTATCGCTTAGCAAGGTGTGTTCACTCGTGTAGGTGCGGAAGGCATTTTGCTTTTGCGAGAGTCGCCGCCAGTCAAGCCAACACAAAGGGATTAGTGTTAGGGCTTTATATTTATAGCATGATTCCTTTGTAATAGAACTCTCTATGCATTATTTTGTATAGCTTCCGCCTTGTATATTTTGGATATGTAACTATTTTGTAATATCAGTTGTGATCGGAACATTATTTTAATGACTTCTATTATATTAATGAATGATCATTTTGATGTTTCTGAAAAGTTTTAATTTCCGCTGTATTTTAGTATGTATAATATGATTGAATATATGTTTCTGTATCCTTTGTGTGGTGACACCCTTGCTCATACGGCATCTCACTCCCTTGCGGATGGGTTCGCCTACGTATGGGTAGTGGGTGTTACATCCGGTGCCTGGAGTGATAAGGCGGTGGTTCTTTAGATGTCCTCATTTCGGGCATAAGAGGTAAAATATGAGACATGTGTCAGAATCCTAGGGGCAAAATGTCGTACCACTCATAACAAAAGGCATATACTCATTGGCCGAGGGGCCAAGATGTACACCAGACGGGTCTCCTTGAAGGGATCATGGGTCAGAATTTCTAAGCCGAGAAGACGCTCTTCAAGAATTGGGGGCATCAGGCAGTGCTAAGTCCCATCCTAGATAGGCCCTTAACCACCCGAGACGTGGTCTAATAATTTTTGCATGCATTTCACGCAATTCTTTTGCAAGTATTTGCATATCACACTTTACAAGTGCACGCATCATTTCTTGTATGTACTTCTATGCATGCAATTTTACAGGAAGCTTGGCGGTTTCACACACCTACAAGCTGGTGTTTATCAATCGTTCAGCCGTGGTTTCACATGCCTACTAGTTGGTGTTTATCAATTACGCTCTCTAAAGTCTGGCGGTTTCACACACCTATAAGCTGGTGTTTATAAATCGTTCAGCCGTGGTTTCATATGCATACAAGGTGGTGTTTATCAATCATGCTCTCCAAAGTCTAGCGGTTTCACACACCTACAAGTTGGTGTTTATCAATTGTTCAGCCATGGTTTCACACGCCTACAAGCTGGTGTTCTATCAATCACGTTGCTCAAAGTTTGGCGGTTTCACACACCTACAAGTTGGTGTTTATCAATCATTCAGCCGTGGTTTCACACGCCTATAAGCTTGTGTTTATCAATCACGCTCTCCAAAGTCTAGCGGTTTCACACACCTACAAGTTGGTGTTTATCAATCGTTTAGCTGTGGTTTCACATGCCTACAAGTTGGTGTTTATCAATCATGCCCTCCAAAGTCTGGCAGTTTCACACACTTACAAGTTGGTGTTTATCAATTGCACAGACGTGGTTTCACAGGCCTACAAGCTGGTGTTTATCAATCATGTTCTTCGAGTCTGGCGGTTTCACACACCTATAAGTTGGTGTTTATTAATCATTTATCCATGGTTTTACATGCCTACAAGGTGGTGTTTATCAATCACGCTCTCCAAAGTCTGGGGGTTTCACACACCTACAAGTTGGTGTTTATTAATCGTTCAGCCATGGTTTCACATGCCTACAGGCTAGTGTTCTATCAATCACGTTGCTCAAAGTCTGGTGGTTTCACACACCTACAAGTTGGTGTTTATCAATCGTTCAGCCGTGGTTTCACACGCCTATAAGCTTATGTTTATCAGTCACGCTCTCCAAAGTCTAGCGGTTTCACACACCTACAAGTTGGTGTTTATCAATCGTTCAGCCGTGGTTTCACACGCCTACAAGCTGGTGTTTATCAATCACGCCCTTCAAAGTCTGGCGGTTTCACACACCTACAAGTTGGTGTTTATCAATCATTCAGACGTGGTTTCACACGCCTATAAGCTGGCGTTTATCAATCACATTCTTCGAGTCTGGTGATTTCACGCACCTATAAGTTAGAGTTTATCAATCGTTTAGCCATGGTTTCATATACCGATAAGCTGGTAGGAAACTAATCACACAATGGTCATCGACGATAGTACTGCAGGAAGGTCGCCGCCTCAAGTACGCACTTCTTTTCTTTTTTCTGAATTTTGGCTCACCTAGGCACCTAAGTTCTAGGTTCACCAAAATTCGGGGCAACTGTAGACACCGGGTCCCGAGGCGGTTCAAGATTAGCATTACTCGATGATAAAAGCATCGCCTATTGACAGGCAAAAATGTTGAAAATGATGTTTTTCTAGCCGAGACTCTCATTTTTTAAAATACAAAAATAGATAAATAAATATATATAATAAACATTATAAAAAATTAGAAATAAAAAAGGGTAGGAAGTGTTATTTTTATATATCAAAAAAATTTTGATTAAAAAATATATATTTAAAAAAAAGGGAAATTAAATTAAAAAAAGGAGAGGGGGGGGGGGGGGGGGGGGAAGTTAATTTGGTGGCCGCTGTGAGTTGCGGCCTCACACGAGGCCGCACCCCACTCGCCCCTGTCGCTTTCTCACCTAGAAAACATAGTCCTGGGACTGTAAAAATCAGGTTTTTTTCATGTTTTGGTGTTATTTTGGAAAAATAAAATTAGAAAAGTGACTTTTGTTTTTCCATTCCCGGAGATGAAGAAAATTAAAAGAGGGACTGGGTCTTCATTTTTGAGGGGGCTGCTTCCAGTAGTTTTTTCTTCTCTCTTAGGAAGAAAAGAGGCAGACGAGAGCAAGAAAAAATATATTTCAAAAAATTCTTAGAAATTTAATTCTTCTCCTTTCAAAATGCTTTTGGTTCTTGGATTGGTCTGAGATAAGAAAATTAATTTCTATGACTTAGTCACTCCATTACAATCATTTTTTTGTGTTCTTTTTGTGTTAAAAATTTAGATTTTCTTAAATATTTTGGCGTTTTGCCACCGCAAACTCGACAAGTGGATGGATTGAGACATCCTATTTCCGATCTATAAATTCTGAGCGTAAATATTTTTGGATCCATTTTCACTATTTTATTTCGTTTCATTTGTCATTATTATTGTTAATATTGTTCCTACCGTTGATATTACTATTATTATTAATGTGATTATATGCTTGGACTGATTATTATTATTATTATTATTATTATTATTATTATTATTATTATTATTATTATTATTCCGTTGTTGCTGCCATTAGTGTTACTATTGTTGGTGTTATTATTACTATTATTATTATTATTATTATTGTACTCTTAATATCATCATCTACTTTATTGTTATTATTATTATTATTATTATTATTATTATTATTATTATTTATTTTGTTATTCTTATTATTATCCATTTTATTATTGTATTATCATCATTATCTTCATTGTTGTTATTATTATTATTATTATTATTATTATTATTATTATTATTGGTGTCGTATCAATGCTATTATTATTATTATTATTATTATTATTATTATTTGACATTATTATTATTATTATTATTAATGCCATTATTACTGTTGTATTATTATTATTATTATTATTATTATTATTATTATTATTATTATTATTATTATTATTATTATTATTGTCATTGTTGTTATTATTACTATTTTTGTCATTGTTGTTATTATATAATTTTTGCCTGACTAAATTTTAATTCACTTCGCGTGTAAATTGTTTGCGTATTAAATTGACAAGTCTAATTTTATCCATTTTATTACATACACATGCGTTCGCTATGTTTTGCATTTTCTCTTGTCTCTGTATTTATTTTGGTTGATTGTAGAATTATTATTAACATTTTTATTGTTGTTTTTCTTATGTGGAGTTTAAAATGTGACCTTGTTTGCATGAGCATTTTCGTGACTAAGTTCAAGGGTCACGACGCGTAGGAGATCGTGCCATTTGGGTGAGACCCTACCAACATTTTGTTTGCGTGACTATTTTTTCTTATAAAATAGTTTTATTATACACGTGTAAGATAAAAAATCACAAAAATATTTCTATAACCAAATTGGCATTTTCACTAATAAATTGGGACCAATGTCCTTGATTTTAACCAAGGAATGCAAAATGTCATGAATTAAAGCGAAAAGTTAAATTTTCTAAAAAATGGGATTACTCATCTCGATTTTCAATCCAACAATCTAAATAACTTTTCGATCCCTCTTTAAGTGAGCATAAGAGAACCAATGTTCCCAAGTCAAACAAATATCCCGATTTATGCATGTTATTTCTTCTGATTGATTTTATTTGATTATTTAATTTTATGTTTATATTTTATGGGCCTTTGTAATTAATTATTTTTAGGGCAACTTTATTTTAGCCTTTCTTTTCATTTGGGATTGTATTCTGTCCCAATTTTCCATCTTGTAAATGATGTGCTTGGCGTGTTTACCGCTTTGCTTTATCGCTTTATTTACCGCTTTCTTTACTGCTTTTATTTACTACTTTTGAATGCTTGCAATGAGTTTTTAAATTAAATGCATTAATCGCATGAGATGAGAGATAGAATTTTATGAATCTAAAAACTCATTTATAATTAACCAAGACATAAATAAGAGTGAAGTTCTGAACATTATCTCTGGTTTAGACCATAGAGGTTAGATGACCTTTCCCAATTTTTCGTAAATTGGGTGGCGGCTTCAAAATACCTCAAAGGTGCCAAAAGGCTTCGTGGGATTAGATGATCCTTCCAGTGTTCTATTGGAAGGAGATGTCCAAAATATCCTATGTTACCCAAGATCAAAAGACGCGAACCAATTCCTCGAACACTAAAAGCGGGTCTCATTGAGAGTGCCTTACCGGTTCCGGCGCGCATCACACCCTCATTTCTTCATAGTGTACATTTGTTAGGCCTACTGCGGTCTCTTTTATACATTTTATTTTGATATCTAGAGGTTCGCGGTCGACCCTTTTTAGCTTATGAGATTCGGGTTTGGAATTAAAGTCAGACCAACATATGGCTCTTAATAATCGCGGTGTGCTAGTGGCTGGAAAAAAGATTGGTAATATCTCAATGCTTCTGATGGTTTGTAGCACTTGTTGACGTATTTCCACATGTCAACACGTACATGCATGCAGGCTGTAATAGTGTGTGAACACGACATTTTGGTCCCTTGGAACTTTCCACATTCACAATGACGGTGTAGTCATTGGGCCTCGAGGCAGCCTAGATCAGGGTTACCCAGTGATGAAATTAATGTTTGTTCATAGGCAAAAAGTTGGGAAGTGAAGTTTCCTTGTCAAGTCCATTTTGAAAAAAAAAGAGGGCACTGATGTCATTAGGCAGCCCCTCGTGAGGGGTAGGTCGCCCCTTTTGCACGCACGCTATAAGGACGCCCCTGCGCGCAGGTAGCCATGCGGCAGCAGCCTGCGAGGCTGCCCCTGTACACTGGGCACCCCTCTATAGGCCGCCCCCTATTGCTTTCCTTCCTTCTGCAGTGCTGTTTTCCCTTCTAACGCGGGATGTGGTTGGATTTTGATGGAGCCACAGTCCAAATTGGACTGAAAAAACTTGATTTCTTCAGTTTTTATGTTTTTTTTGGGGGGTGAAATAGATGAGGAAAGAGAGAGGGAGAGAGAAGAATTCGGAAGTTTTAGGGAGGATTTTTTGAAGAGAGTTTGAGAGAAAAAATCTGTGTTTTTGGGAGAGAAAAAAGAACTCATTTCCTTGAACATCAAAAGTTTCTTCTTTGGTTTTCTTAGATCTAGAAAATATTTGTTGAGATTGGATTAACTTGAGGAAGGGAAAATCAATTTCCTTATCTTGGGTTTCTCATGAAACAACAAAATTGAGTTATAGTGTTCTTGAGTTTTTTTGAGATAAAAAACTTAAGATTTTTGAATCTTTTTGAGTCTGTTTTCAAATCTTGACGGGGAGAATAGATTGAAACATCTTTCTTCCATATTATCCACTCTGAGGTAAAGATTATTGGATCCATTTTTATTATCTTATTTTATTTTATTTTATTTATTCTATTTTACTTTTCTTGCACTAATAAATACATAAAATATAATTTAATGAATGTGTATTTTTGGATTTAGGATTTATTTTTCTTTAATATGATTCTCCAATCTTTATTACGCTTTTAGTATGAAAATGGATAAATGCATATGATTTGAGTGTTAAAAATCAGATTTATTGTTTGTGTTTTTGGTATGATTTTTGTGATAATCTTTTTTTTATATTTAAATATTTTTATTTTATGTTGCATACTTATGTGCTTTCCCCACTCATCTTGTTTATTTATTTAATTTTATTTATTTGTTATTGTCATTTATTATTAATATTATTAATATTATTATTATTATGGTGTTATTGAATGGCTTAGTTGTTGTTGTTGTTATTATTATTATTATTATTATTATTATTATTATTATTATTATTATTATTATTATTATTATTATTATCATCATCATCATCATCATACTTTTGCATGATTTTTAATTATCTTCGTATGTGTGCTATTCACGTAAATTAATGTGTTTAATTTAACATATTTTATTTTCTACTTGTGCATTAATTTTATTTTATATTTCCCTTATTTTCATTTTCATTTAGTTGATTTTAAAATTATTGCTAATATTTCTTATTGTTGTTTTTTATTTGTGGTTTAAAATGTCGTGTTGCTTATTTGAGCGTTTTCGTTACCAAATAGAGGGGTCACAACGCTTAGAAGACTAAGTTATCTCGGTGAGGTCTTACCTATCTCTTATTTGTGTGATTATATTTGTTTATAAAATGAAGTAGTTTTATTTTATACGTGTGTTAGATGAAAAAAATCACAAAAATATTTTTACGACTAAATCGAGATTTTTATTAATAAATTAGGACTAATGTCCTTGCTTTTAGCCAAGGAATACAAAATGTCATGACTTAAATCGAGGAGTTAAATTTTCTCAAAATGGGAGCAATTCGTCCCGATTTTCAAGTTAAGAGCCGAAATAATTCTTCAATCCCACTTTAAGTGAGTATGAAGGAACCAATGTTCCTAAACCGAATAAATATCTCGATTTATGCATGTTATCCTTTTGATTAATTTTGCTTGATAGTTTAGCTTTATGTTTATATATCTTGTGGGCCTTTATAATTAATTATATTTGGGGCAATTTTGTTTAGCTTTTATTTTCATTTGGGGATTGTATTTTTTTCCAATTTTCCATTTCACTTTTATTTAGCTTTTTTTTTTTCATTTCGGGGATTGTATTTGTCCCCATTTCTCTTTTGTAATGGTGTGGCTTTATGTGTTTACCACTTTATTTACTGATTTATTTATCGCTTTCTTTATAGCTTTCGTTTATCACTTTTTATTTATGCTTGAAGTGCGCCTTTAATAAATTGCATTGATCATGTGATGGAATTTTTTAATTTAACAACTCATCTATAAATAATCAAGAAATTAATAAGAGTGGAGTTCCGAACCACTCTCTAGTTTAGACCATAGAGGTTAGATGACCTTTCCCAATTTCTCATAAATTGGGTGGCGACTCCAAAATATCTCAAAGGTGCCCAAAGGTTCCATGGGACTAGATGAACTTCCCCAATGTTATATTGGGTAGGGATTCCAAAATGTCTTGTGTTACCCAAGTTCAAATGACGCAAACCATCCCCCGAGCCCTAAAAGTGGGTCCTCGAGAATGGGCTGGTTCCGACGCACGTCACAATGGCGACTCCACTGGGGACTTTGTGACTTTGCTCTGAAATGGTCTTGGGTTAAATGTATAATTGAGTTTTTAAGCTAAAGTTTCATCTCTCTTCTAAAATTGCATTGTATCATGCTAGAGCCTTAGAATTAAGCTAGTTTGGACCCTTAGTTTACCCCGGTACATTCCTGAAGAACGACCCTACATGCACTCAATGTGGGAAAGTGTTAAGGATAATTACCAACCCAAGCCTTTTTTTTTTCATTTCGGGGATTGTATTTGTCCCCATTTCTCTTTTGTAATGGTGTGGCTTTATGTGTTTACCACTTTATTTACTGCTTTATTTATCGATTTCTTTATAGCTTTCGTTTATCGCTTTTTTTTTTATGCTTGAAGTGCGCCTTTAATAAATTGCATTGATCGTGTGATGGAATTTTTTAATTTAACAACTCATCTATAAATAATCAAGAAATTAATAAGAGTGGAGTTCCGAACCACTCTCTAGTTTAGACCATAGAGGTTAGACGACCTTTCCCAATTTCTCATAAATTGGGTGGCGACTCCAAAATATCTCAAAGGTGCCCAAAGGTTCCATGGGACTAGATGAACTTCCCCAATGTTATATTGGGTAGGGATTCCAAAATGTCTTGTGTTATCCAAGTTCAAATGACGCAAACCATCCCTCGAGCCCTAAAAGTGGGTCCTCGAGAATGGGCTGGTTCCGACGCACGTCACAATGGCGACTCCACTGGGGACTTTGTGACTTTGCTCTGAAATGGTCTTGGGTTAAATGTATAATTGAGTTTTTAAGCTAAAGTTTCATCTCTCTTCTAAAATTGCATTGTATCATGCTAGAGCCTTAGAATTAAGCTAGTTTGGACCCTTATTTTACCCCGGTACATTCCTGAAGAACGACCCTACATGCACTCAATGTGGGAAAGTGTTAAGGATAATCACCAACCCAAGCCTAGTACCTTTTGGTATATCAAATGGAGACCCGATTGGTCGTTATGCTCGTGATGAGCTAGACCCGTTGGCAGGGACCATGCTTGGGTAGCCCTAAAGGAACATCACCCTTATCAAAGCTCATGTAATAGCAATAGATACTTCCCCTTGGTAAAATGAACTATAATACAATGCTTGTCATGTGGGCCATTATGTATTAAACAAAATCAAATGAATTATGTGGTCTTCTATCAAAGGCTTTCATGCCTCGGTGGGTCCACCTTAATTTGGTTGAGATGTCCAAATACATGATGGCCGAAACTCATACGTATGTGCATTCTGAGAGACGTTGTGCTGCCAGTTTCACACCATGGACTATGCATGTTCCTTGGGTCTCCTGTTGGCCCATGGGTTAAGCCCACCTAGGAAGAGACCAATTGACCTCGTGTGCGGGAGTTAAAAGGTTGGAAGGATTTACTTGCTTGTATGTGGTTGTGAAATGCTACATGACTCATGATCATGCATCATATACGTCATTCATACATCATTCTAACAAAGTAAGTTATGCAACCATCATAGATTCATCTGAGTGGTTTAGGGATTCCAGTGGAAAGCTTATCAGAAATTCTATCCTTAAGTAACTAGCAAACGTATAAGTTCAGGATTCAGATTCACTTTTAGAGGGCAAGGTACTTTATCTTCATACCTTTTAGTAGAATTAGTATGGCTAATCCTTCAAGAGAGTCTGATACGACCCACGCATTGATTGTTGAGGAAGTGGAAAGGAGGTTTGAAAAGTTTAAAGCTTGAATGATGACTATTATGAAAAATTTAGTTGCCGCCGTGATGCCACCCGCCGGGCAACAGCCTACTACTCCTACCATGTCACAAAAAGAGCATGATCTAACTAAGAAAGTATGCCTACCACCAATTGAGTCTAAAGAAGAGTCATATTTTGCTCCGCCATTTAGACGAAAAGGCAGGAGGCAGGTTTCAAAGGATGGGTTTCTATTAGCGACATGGGGCCTGAAGGGAAGGATAAACGTCCTCAAAGAAGAAATTTTAAAGTCCAAACTTGCGACTACCCTGGCTACTCGCAAGAAAGTTGCTATGAACTTAGAAATGAGAAGTCGACTATATAGGTGTGACAGTTGTGTTAGCACTTGGGGGATGGAAGAAGTATCAGCGACTAGAACGACCCAAAAATATTATTTCGGCTTAAATACGTCTTTTCCTCAAGCATTAGAGGAGAACCCACTAGTATGGTCGCCTAGGCCAGCTAGAGATCAGGGGCAACTGAATCATCATAAGTGTGACACGCGCCGAACCTCGTGGCCTCCCAAAAGCCCGCTTTAGGGCGATTAGGAGAGGTTCATAAAAACTCGTAAGGTATTTACAAGTGCGTCTATTTTGGGTAATAAGGAGGTTTCTTAGAGTCGCCACCCAATAGAACATTGGGAAGGGTCGTTTAGCCTCAACGAGCCTAAGACGACGCATATATATCCATCTTGGGCAAGCCAGAGAGATCTTGGAGGTCTCAGCCTCTTCCCCCTGGAGCCTAGGATTATGTAAATTAAGCCTTTTGAAGGGGAACAAGAGATATTTTGGAAGTTCTAGACCTCTAACCTCATTGAGCCAAAGACCAGAGTGAATTCGGGACTTCTCATTTATTTGTACCTTGATTAATATTATAATTAAGTTTTGAATTTATTGTTTCATCAACTTTCCACACGATGCATTTAATTAAGGCGCAATCATTCACGTCAAAAGCAATAAATAAAGCATTATTAAAATAAACATCCTCAAAATAGATTACAATAAAACTAGGGGCGGAATACAACCCCCATTAAAAAATAATATATAAGTCATACAAAAATCGGGATATTAATTTGGAGTGAGGACATTGGTCCTTCCATGCATATTTATTATAAAATAATTTTTGATGTGATGGTTTTATTTTGGATGGAGAAAATTGAGACGTTGGTCCCATTTTTATTTAGGAAAAAATTTCAAATTAATTGATAAAAATGGTTTAGTGACTTTTTCCTAGCGATATTACAATAATCTTCATAATAAAATGAATAAAGTCAAGGGTAAAGAAAGAACCCGGATGGAAAGCCTAAGGTTGGCGCGACCACCCTCATTAACCACTCCAATTCCAACATGGTCAAAAAAATAACTCATAAAAATAAACATGTTAGTGTCAAAATCATGAATAAAATAAAGAAAAATAACATAACAAGAAACTTTAAAAGAAATGGGTTAAAAGATAAAAGGTGTAGAAAATAAATTAAAAAGCCTTTCAAAATTCCAATTCTTTGTAAAAATATTATTTCAAAAAAACAATTAATATGAGTCAAGTTAAATTACACAAATATCAATCCAGAATGTTTACCCTCGGATTTTAACTTTTTGGGTGAATGTCAAATGATTTCGGTCCCCGCACGCTCCACAAGGATCAAGTAAAAATGGATCAAAGAAAGAAAATTTATATTTTTCTTTCTTTGAAAAATTGACAGCGATCAAGTATGTGAATTAGCCGGATTGATGGAAACGAATGAATTTCATCACCTCAAATTGGGCTTAATTCACAAGAAAAATTTGAGAAAAAATCAATTAACTGAAAGAATTTTTATCGAATAAAATTATGAAAATAGTGAGATTTTTTAGATTTTTGTAAGTTGCTCATAAAAGATTTTTTCTTTAAAAATTTCCCACTCTCAAAATTTGCTAATTTTCCTCCAAAAAAACCTTTTCATTTTTCCCAACCAAAAATTTATCAATTTTTCTAACCCGAAATAATGAATTTTACTTCCCAATTTATAGAATTTTTGGAGATAAAATAAGATAAGCATCAGTTTAAAGTTTGAATTTTAAAAGGAGTTTTAAAATTCAATTTTTAACCAAATATATTATCCCCATTTTTTTTTTGAAGATGAAAGCTTATCAGATCAAGTTTTAACAAATCCGGAGCTATCTGATCAGATCCACTACCGACGACCATCCCTTTAAATACCGATGGGCTTTACACCCCTAATGAGGGTACACGTGGAAATCGGGACACAGATGGGCCAAGGCGCGAGACTAGGGATGGACGTTTCTACACCGACACGTGTCCGCCGCTACCGACGGGGCCGTCCCTACAATGTATAGAGACGGCCTATCCGTCCAAACAACGGCCCGTCCCTATATGCTAGAGACGTGGCACACCAACTAGGGACGGGCGTCCCTACTTCGACGGTCATCCCGTCCGAACAGCAAAATCTCAATTTTAAGCTAAATTTCCCAAATTCTTTCAAAACCTCACGCCATAGAGAAAAAGATTTTAATCCTTGTGAAACCGAAAGACGAAAACCTCCGAATTCCATCCATTTATTCGAAAACCGACATTGATCTCGTCATTGGGTAACTCTAACCTGGGCTGCCTCAGGACCCGGTGTCTACAGTTGCCCGCAATTTTGGAGAAACTAGTGCACTGGTGCCTAGATGAGCCAAAATTCAAAGAAGAAAGGAAAGAAACACATACCTGTTGCAGTCCTTACCTTTTTGCCCGGGAAGTAGCGATGCATCGAGTCTGCTCCAAACTTACAAAACGTGAGGGTTGCTCTCCTGAGTTGCACCGAGTCTGCTCCAGACTTATAAAGTTCGGATGGTGATGCGTCGAGTCTGCTCCAGATTTACAAAACGCGAGGGTTGCTCTCCTGAGCTGCACCGAGTCTGCTCCAGACTTACAAAGTGCGGATGGTGATGCGCAGAGTCTGCTCCAGACTTACAAAACGTGAGGATTACTCTCTTGAGCTGCACCGAGTCTGCTCCAGACTTACAAAGTGCGGATGGTGATGCACAGAGTCTGCTCCAGACTTACAAAATGCAAGGATTGCTCTCTTGTGCTGCACCGAGTCTGCTCCAGACTTACAAAGTGCGAAGTTGACGATGCGCCGCTGTCCTTGTCTCGGCATGCACGGTGTCTGATTTATATTGCTACTCTCGTTTAGGCTTGCGGACTTTCCTTGCTAATCCCCATTCAATCTTGCAAGGTACAATTATGATCTGTTGATGCTCATCTGATCTGTAATATTGAATGTGATAATGTTTGATCTGTTTATCCTTCCTTTTGACTGCTGGTCATTTTTGAATTGGTGTAAAACCATGTTCTTGTATTGTAAGAGATTCTTGTTAATTCTCGCGCAAATTAACTTGATTGGTAGATTTATGAACATTTTTATGTTGCCCTTTATTATTTATCATCCTTTTTTACCATATGATCAATTACCTTTTTTTCTTCTTTTTTTTTTTTTTTAAGAAAGTTAAATCATAAAGAAATAACATGCGAATTTAACAGGTCAACCATAAATGTTTTTCCACTAAAAGGCTAAATTTTGTACAATATACAGATGTGATTACAACAAAAGAATAAATACAAAGCTATAAGAACTCCTTGAACAGTCTATAATGGCAAATAATCTGAGGGCTCCTCTGGATCATCATCATCATCTGATAGATGAACTGGCTGGCCCTGTGATGAAGAAGTAAAGGGTCCCGCATCTGAAGCAGATGGCTGACTGGGAGGGGCTGATGGTCCAACCTACTGAGCAACCGAGGCTCTGGCCTGCCGCTGGTATCTGGGAGGTACAGGCACCGGTACAGATAACGGCTGCGCTTTTGCTGGGTCCTGCTGCTAGAACTGGACCTAAGCATACCCATCAAGAAAAGGCTGTGCACATACCGTTATGAATTGCAGCGTATCAGTGATGACCCCCCCTAACTCTCTGAAAGCGTCGCCCAGGTGGAGGGTCTTATATGTGGAGGTGGTCCCCATACTCCTCAGCCTATCGTCTGTCTGCTCTCTAAACTCCCGCATGGACTGGGCGATGGGAGGTATAGCACCCTCTAGGACCTGGATCCTGAATCTGAGAGCCTAAACTAACTCATCCACCATCTCTAAAGATGATTCTGTCCTCTGGGTCGCCTCATCCCGGGAGGCCCTCATCTCCTGCCTCAACTGACCTACGAGTCTCTCCTGCTCCCGTCTCAAATAATCAATAAGCCTCCCCTGCTCCTGGATGATACCCTACTGCTGATCCAGCCGCTCTAAAATGACTCTATCTCGCTCCCCTAGCTGCCCGAGAAGGGCCCTGTCTCTCTCCTCCTATCTGTGCTCAAAGGATGTGAACATAGAAGTCATAATCGCAGTAAAATCTGGCTATGCCGGGTGAGTCGATGATGTGGATGGAGGGGGAGCTGACTCTAGTGCTGGCTCTGGCGGTGGAGCTGTAGAAGTAGATGCCCCCGGGTCCCCTGCTCTAGCATATGGACTGAACCTCTCAGGTGCCCGGGGAACTATCCGCTGTACTCTCGATGGCGGAGGAGGAGTAGGGCTATATACTCTCTGCACCGGGGGAGTACCAAATAGCTCATCCATGGTGAACTCAATCTCCATGTCGGAAGGTGTACAAGGATACTCCTCCTCGTGCTGAGGCTGTGGAGGCTGACCCTCCTGGTGCTCTGGATGTCGGGGAGGCTGGCCCTCCTGGTGCTGCTGGAGCTCGGAAGGCTGGTCCTCCTGGTGCTGTGGATGCTCGGGAGGCTAGTGCTCCATCTGAGGCTGCTCCATCTGAGGCTACTCCTGAGGTTGCTCCTCTACTGACTCTAGTGAGGGCAGGCTAAATGCACGTCTGGTCTTATGAATAATACGGAGTCTATATGCCTCGGCCTGACCCGATATCGGTAATATCATAGCCATCGTAATAGCTGCCGGAGCGTCTACATAAATACTCTCCTCCAAGGCACGCCCAAGGATATCTAGATGGACACCCAAACTCAAAAGCAGTCTAGTAATAACCCCACCAACATATACTATAGGAGCTATCCCCCTAGACTCTCACCAGGTTAACCAAAATCTCATGGCTGATGTTGAGCCGCTGGCCTACCACTATGGCCCAGAAACTCCAAATCTCTATGGCATTGAGAGACCCTGGGTTACCAGCTTGTCCCAGATAAGAGTTGGATAAAACTCTGTGAACATAGCGAAGGGCCTGTGATGAGAATACCGTGCTCTTTGCCGTATCATGGTCATACGGCACTCCCGGTAAGGCAATGGCTGCCCAGTGGTGGCGTCTAACTACTCTATGGGGCACTATAACATCCTGCCCAAGTGGAAGCCCCATAGCCTGTGCAAATCGCTGACGGGTAATGCTATACTGGCGGTCCTCTATCCAAAACCGTCTGACACCGTCCTCAGTGTCAGACCTCTGGTACCCCCCGTATTGTAATGTAGCAAGGAACTGCTGAACTATCTCTGGATGAGTCTGGAAAGTACGCTTCAGAAACTCAGTCTATCCAGCACCTGCCATCAGAGCATCAACCTCATCTGCCATCCCTAGAGCCTCGAGGAATGGTCTAGAGATAAAGCAACTAGCTCAGAACTGCACCTCAGCCAACGCTGTATACCTTTATCTGGCCTCGGCACTCATCCAATCTGGGGCCTGAGGCTCAGACTGATCGTGCGGAGCATATCATCGCGGTGGCATCCTGGAAATAAAGTAAACAGTTAGTTCGACATCGTAATCATAAATGGAAAAAAATTTGGCAGCATTCCGATAGGGATGAGTCTAAACCGAAAGGATAAAAAAAAATTGGGCAGTACCTCGGCAAGGGTGTGCCCAACCTCCTGCATGAGAAAACAGAAAAAGAAAAAGGGACAGGTATCGGGCCCCAAGCAACAGTGCAACATTTTCAAATTTGCTTCGTTTTCTAATTCTTAGTACTGGTTCCAATGTGCATGCATTCCTAAGGCCAGGTCCATACATCTAACTAAAACTCAAAAAAAATGAATATGCGTCCGTCATTAATTGTTCTCAAAACAGCATATATCCATGCATTTTATCTCAACTGAAGAACAGCATATTGTTTATTCTATGTGTTAATTCATGCACTTAAAGCACTAAAAAAAACATAACATTAACTAAACAATGGCATTCCAAATTAAATAGCAACAACTAAAATCAATTAGCAAGGCTCCTAATTACACTAATCCCAAAAAATGAAAATTACATAAGATAAATAAATAAATAAATAATAAGAAAAATAGAAGAATTATACTAACCTGGAAATTGAGACTCAATGAAGAAGAAAGAACAAGACACTGGTGCAAAGAAAACCAACCGAAAGGGAAAAAATGAAAAAAATGCAACTGAAAAGGAAGGAAAGAGCGCCAGTGTGAAGAAAAGAGAAAAGAAAGTGACAGTCCGTCGGTACCAGCATCTTTATATAAAATTTTAGTACCGACAGGCTTTACGTCTCTACAGCGATAGACGGGCATGCCGTCTGTCTTTCCGGATTCTGCTTTTTACCCCTCATTAATTACCTAATTAATGTGCGTGATGTGCATGATGCAAAGATCCGCCAGGTGGACAATTACAGACGAGATAACCGTCTGAGTGAGGGACAGGATAGCCGTCAGTATATCAATCTTATAAAGTTCACCGTTTTCTTGGATTCCGTGCCTCTTCTTTCATTTTAGCTTCATAATAGGCTATTTCTCCAGTTTTTTCCTCTTTTCCTTCTTTATTTCCTTTAGTGACTTCGATTTTAGCCACTGAGGAATGAATTCTCCTCTTCTTCCCAAAATGCACCGTATCTTAGACGATGCTCAAACTTGGGAAAATAGCACCGTTGCCCCCCTTTCTGGGCTGAGATTTTTGTGAAGAGTCCAGATAGACCACAACCTTCTTTTATCTGCAACCCACTTCTGGGACCCTCGCTTCCATGTTTTCAGGTTCACCTACCAGGAAATATGTCCCCTGCTTGAGGAACTTGCTGCTATTGTTGGGAGCTGGTATCCTCCTAGTGCTTTGCCCTGCGTTCCTCGCTGTGGTTTGGTTCAAACTCGGGATATTGCTCTATCCTTAAGTATAGCTCCTTCTGACGCCACTCGACTAGTTCCTCAGGGCCCTGTATTTTCCTTAGAACCTCTGATTGAAGCACTGGATGAATTCTCCAACCTTCCTTCATACAGCGTAAGTGTCATCTTTCTTTTCTGCCTGATGAAGTATCTGATTGTGACTTCAGAGGAGCTGCTCAGAGACCTTTGTCTGTTTAGAATTTTGGACGATTTTCACCACAGACTGACCCCTTTCCTGCTCGTTCTGGCTGAGACTATCTTGGGTTTTGACTCTGTCCATGCCGGGCCCACCACTTCATTCTCTGGGAGCCCCTTATTACTCCAGGTACATCCTTATTTTAAAAGGTAGTGCGTCCCTTGTGGATTTTCACACTAGCTTTTCTTAGCGGGAAGTGCATCCTTTCGGATTTTCACACAACCCTATGCCTAATTTTTGCCTGAAGTAAATCCAACTTACTCCAATGGCTTTTCTTTGCCTTTTATCTTTTTTTCTCTGGCTTTTATTTTTCTTTGTTTCCTCTATCAGATCTAGTTGCAGGAGAAATTGAAGCTGCTGTCAGAGCCACCTCCTACGGTCATTAGTCAGTACTCTGCGAAGCATTTTCTTCCTCGCCAGCGTCTGTACCTACCTAGGACCCTGACGAAGGCATTACCAGATTCAGTGAGATATCAGATGAAGATATTATCTTCATGCACGCTTGGCTTCCCTTATCCAGTGCAGTTATTGATGGATCTTCAGGATGCGTTCCCCTATGCGGGCTTCATGAGGCAACCTTCTACATCATAGCCCGCTGCTCTCGTCAACTTGGAATGACTCAGGATGTGGTGAGACTCCCTTTATCCTTTCGAGGTGGAATCTTTTCTGCTGCTTTTTACTCCCGCTATCATGAGCTCTGGAGCCAACTTCCATTGAAGACTATCATACCTCCCTTCAGGAACCATTCTGTTATCTCTACTAGCTTGTACAAGAGGTGGATACTTAGCCCGGCATCTGATAACCGAACACGGCGACTGAGGCATTTGGCTGGCGAGAGTAGTAGTAGGGCATAGTTTAGCTTTGCATGCATTTTGAGCAATATGTTTCTTTTTAAAGTAGAATTGGACAACGATGTAAATGAATAATTCAAGTCTTATTTTATTTCACAAAATTGTGTACATTTTAGTACGATTTCAGCATACATGATCGTTTTTGACACTAATTCAATTATGCAAGACTACATTCATTCATGGAACCAAATCTTGATAGCATAAACTCCTGTTAGCAATCAGCCCTCTTGGGTTTTCACGATTGGATATTTTCTCTCAAGCCTCTAAATTTTGCTCAGGATGCCTTTTTTTGATTTTTACCCTGACGAGGCGCCCAATTTTAGCAAGGCCGCCTTTTTTCGGTTTTCGACCCGCGGGGTTTTCATTCTCTTCTTTTGATTTTGTAGCCTTTAGCCATGGAACCTTTTGAGTTTATCAATATTGATTGGTTCTTTGAATTCATTGCCATCGCTATCCGACAGAATCGCAGCTCCTTTTGACAGCATCTTCTTGAGGATAAACGGTCCTTCCCACGTGGGTCTGAACTTTCCTCTAATATCCGGTGCTCCTGGTCTCATCTATTTAAATACCAAATCCACCTCCTTCAACGGATGTTTCTTGACTTTCTTTCCAAAAGACCTAGCGAGCCTCTTTTGGTAGATCTGGTTGTGATAGTAGGCTTTTAACCTGTTCTCATCCAACATATTGAACCCATTCGGCCTCCGAAATCTCCGCTTCCATTATGACCCTAGTGACTTAAGTTCTACCTTGACTGGCAATACTGCCTCCGTCCCATATACCAAAGAATATGGAGTGGCTCCTGTTGAAGTTCTGATGGTTATTTTGTAACCCCACAGTGCAAAAGGCAACTTTTCCGCCCAGTCTTTATAATTCTGGACCATCTTTGCCAGGATCCTCTTGACATTCTTGTTGGCGGCTTCAACTGCCCCGTTAGCTTGAGGACGATACGGAGAAGACTTGTGGTGCTCGATACCATACTTCTGGAGTAACTTCTTTATTTCGGCCATGAACTGGACCCCGTTGTCAGATACCACATGGTGTGGAAGGCCATACCTACATATCAAGTTCTTCTCAATGAATTTCGCCATATCCCGAGCATCAACTTTCCTGAAGGACTTAGCTTCTACCCATTTGGTAAAGTAGTCAATGGCGACAATGATGTATCTATGCCCATTGGAGGCCATGGGGCGTATTTCCCCAATAATATCAATGCCCCAAGCTGCGAATGGCCAAGGTGATGTCAGATTATGTAATTTCGAAATGGGCAGATGCCTTAAATCTGCATACTGCTGGCATAACTAACACTACTTTACATACTTCAAGCAATCGTTATCCATGGTGAGCTAGAAGAATCCTTGTCTCATAATCTTTTTGGCTAATGTCAGTCCGTTCATATGGGTTCTGCATACTCCTGCGTGTGTTTCTTCCATCAACCTCTTGGCCTCTTTCTCATCCAAACACCTCAACTAGATACCATCAGCTTGTCGTTTGTACAACGCTCCATTTATGCAGATGAACTGAGTAGATAGCTTGCGAATCATTCTCTAATCTTTCTCGGTAGCTTCCTCTGGAAATGTCGCATTCTCTAGATAGTTCTTAATATCATAATACCACGGCTTCCCATCTGCTACTTCTATCTCCATGACTGGTTTAGATTCGAAGCTAGGTCTCTCAGAGCTAGAAATCAAAACTGGCCTCATAACCACCCCTTCGGGGTTGTCCCACATTGAGACTAAAGTGGCAAGCGCATTGGCTGACTGGTTTTCATCCCTCGGAACAAAATGGAATGTACACACTTCAAATTGACTGCTCAGGTCTCTCAAGTGCTTGATGTATGGCATTAGCCTCTCTTCTTTAATGGCCCATTCACCTCGGATTTGATTGATCACTAGGGAGGAATCACCAAACACTTCCACGTTTTTCGCTCCTAAGGCTATCAATGCCTCCAACCGAAAGGCACACGCTTCATACTCAGCTTCATTATTGGTAGCCTTGAACCTCAATTTCTTGGCCAAAGGGAGCTTCTCATCATCCGGGGTTGTTAAAATGATCTCTACTCCTGCCCCCTTGTTGTTCACGGCTCCGTCAAAGTGCAATTGCAAACCTTGAACTCCGATAGTTGTCACATCCTCATCTGGAAAGTTAAACTCGTACGAGTCTCCTTGAATTGGGTGTTCTGCGAGGAATTCAGCCACTGCACACCTTTTGATAGTTTTTCGAGTAATATACTCTACATCGAATTCTTATAGCAACAACAACCACCTACCCATTTTCCTGAGTAAAGAGGGGGCTTCCTGTAAGTACCTTAAAGGATTCTGCTTAGCTACTGCCTGTACCCTATAGGCATGAAAGTAATGCCGCAATTTCTTAGAAGCCCAGATTACGGCAAGGCAAATCTTTTATACTTCTGTATACTTAACCTCATAGGCAAGGAACTTCTTGCTAAGGTAGTAAACAGCAAATTCCACCCCAAATTCATCCTCCTGGGCCATCATGGTGCTTACAGAACTGTCTTCTATAGCCAAATACAAAATCAATGGCCTAAGTGGCTGCAGTGGCCTCAACACCAGTGGATTCAGCAGATACTCTCTGACAGTATCGAAAGCCTTCTGACAACTTTCATTCTATACTAATGGTTGGTCTTTTCTGAGTAGTTTGAAGATCGGTTCGCAGATTGAAGTAAGCTTGGCAATAACCTACTGATGTATTGCAACCTGCCCAGAAAGCTTCTCACATCCTTTTCCTTCTGCGATATTGGCATTTTTTTAATGGCCTTAACCTTATCCGGGTCAATCTCAATACCCCTCTGGCTAACCACGTGTCCTAGGAGCTTCCCTGAGGTAACACCAAAGATACATTTCTTAGGATTTAACTGCAGATTATACTTGTTTATCCTTAGGAAGAACTTTTTTAGGGCTTCAAAATGACCTTCTCTAGTGGCTGACTTGATCATCACATTGTCCACATATACCTCCACTTCTTTATGGATCAAGTCATTCAAGATTTTTGTTGCCATCCTCTGATAGGTGGCTCCTGCATTTTTCAGGCCAAAAGGCATTGCTCGATAAGCATAGGTCCCCCATTCGGTGATGAACGCCGTCTTAATTCGGTCAATTATTTAATTGAAAATTTGATTGTAGCCCTTATAATCATCTCAAAAGCAATACATCTCGCAAGCAGCGGCGCTGTCTATCAACACATCTATATGGGGCAATGGAAAGTCATCTTTCGGACAGTCCTTATTCAAGTCCCGATAATCTACGCATACCCTTATGTGACGCGCGCTGAACCTTGATGCCTCCCAAAAGCCCGCCTTAGGGCGATCGGGAGAGGTTCATAAACACTTGTAAGGTATTTACAAGCTGCATCTATTTTGGGCAACAAAGAGGTTTCTTGGAGTCGCCACCCAATAGAACATTGGGAAGGGTCGTCTAGCCTTAACGAGCCTAAGACGGCGCATACATATCCATCTTGGGCTAACCAGAGAGATTTTGGAGATCTCAGCCTCTACCCCCTGGAGCCTAGGATTGTAATCATTGAGCCCAAAGACTAGAGAAAGTTCGGGACTCCCCATTTATTCATACCTTGGCTACGTTTATAATCAAGTTTTGAATTTAGTATTTCATCCCATTTCTCATTCAATTTTTAATGCAATTTAATTAAACGCATATCAAACATATAAATAAAGCGGTAAATAAAATAAATGAAAGCAAAATAAATTACAATAAAACTAGGGGCGGAATACAACCCCCATTTGTAAATAAAATACAACTCATGCATAAATCGGGTTATTTATTAAAGATAAGGACATTGGTTCTCTCATGCATAATTAAAGAAAACAATTTTAAAGTGACAATTTATTTTGGATGAAAAATCTAGGATATCGGTCCCATTTTTATTAAATAAAATCCAATTTAGTTTAATAGAAATATTTTTGTGATTTTTAATTAACGTGCATGAAAATAAATTTATTATTACAAATTACATAATAATCAATTAAACCCAAATAATAAAAAGCAACAAAAATATAAATAACTCCCAAGTGGAACTTCAAATCTCCATGGGCTTCCACTTGACAAAAACTCACATATGAAAAATAAGTATTGAAAAATAGGAAAAAAAACAAATAAAAATGAAATTAGTATAAAAATAATTAAACATATAACTTGAAAATAATTAAATTAAGGCAACAAAATTGAATCATATATGATAAGCCAATTAAAATGACATAATAAAAATATGCAATTTAAGAAATTAATAAAATCAACGTGCATAAGAAATAAATAACATGATAACAATAAAATTCAACATGCAAAAACAAGTATAAAATAATGATGATAGAATTTAACATGCATAAAGACATAAAATAATAACAATAATATCCAATCATGCATAAAAAGTATAATACATATAAAATTCGGCATGCATAAAACATATTAATAATAGCAACATGTATAAAAAGCAAAAGGTAATAATAAAATCAACATGCATAAGAAATAAATAATAATAGTAATAATAAAATTAAACAAGAATAAGGATAATAATAATAATACTAATGATGGTAATAACTACAATAATAATAACACAATAATAACAAATAATATGAACAATCAAACATAATAACAACAATAATAACAAAGAATATGAACAATCAAACATAATAATAATAATAATAATAATAATAATAATAATAATAATAATAATAATAATAATAAAAGAAGATAAACAATATGAACAACATGAAGAACATGAACAATATGAATAATTAAACAATTGAAATAATATGAACAAAAAAAATAATAGTATGAACAATTAAATAAAAAATAAGAAATATGAACAATTAAATAATAGATCTAAAAGAATTTACATGATGATTAATTAAAAAAAATTAAAAGAATAAAATGATAGAACTAAAAGAATTTACATGTTAATTAATTAAATAAAAACAAAAGAATGAAATTAAAATTAATTTAAGAAATTGAGCCAAGAATAATTACCCTCATATTTATCTTGAAGAGATGAAGGTAGATGATCCAATTCTTTGTCTTGATTTGATGAATATGATTAGAAAAATAAAATATTGAAAGATGAATTTTACTCAAGAACAAACAATTGATTTGTTTGTCTCAAAGTAGAAAATTGTTTGATTGAAAATAAGAAAATTCTCAAGAACAAAAATAGTTATTTTTTTTGCCTTAAGAATTGCTGGAAATTTCTTTAAAAATTGAAAGAATTTGTTCTTGAAAGAAGAAAGAAGAAGAAAAATATTTTTTACAAGAAAAATCCCCCCTAATTCCCCCTAAAAAACTCTTTTTATTCCCCTTAAAATTCAGATTTTTTAATTAAGAAATTAAATTAATTTAATCCCCATAATTACAAAAAACCACAGAATTTATTGAGTTGGAAGATAGAAGGCTTTTTGAATTAAATTTTGCAAAAAAAAATGAGTTAAAAAGCATTTAAAATGAAGAATTTATGGCCAAAAAGGCCAAAATAGGCAAAACGGACGAACAGGGGCGCGAAGGGGCGCGCGGCTACCGACGGCCTGCCCGTGCGTAGGCGCGACCGACGGCCTTCCCGTGCGTAGGTGAGCGACGGGAAGCCCGTCCCTCGCGTGGATTTTTTTTTTTCTAAATTCCTATAAAATATAATAATTTAAAAACTCACTTTTTTCCTCACAAAATAAATTTTAAAATACTTTAAAAAAATATTTTCAAAATACATTTTTATTTAATTTCAAAACAACAAATCGACAAGGAAATCGTCACTTCCAACTTCATTCTTTTTGCCTATAGATCGGCACACTTAATTTCATCATTGGGTAATCCTGATCTTGGCTACTCAGGACACGGTGTCTACAGTTGCCCCCAATTTTGGGGAGGCTAGTGTGTGGGTGCCTAGGTGAGCCAAAATTCAGGAAAAGGAAAGAAGCGCGTACCTGAGGCCGCCTCCTTCCAGCTGCTCCCTCGGGAACAGTGCTGTGATTCATCCTCTTGAGTTGTACTGAGTCGCTAACAAGACTACAAAGTGCCAAGGAACCATCCTAAGACGGTGATGCGCCGAGTCACTACCATGACTACAAAACGCGAAAGATAAATCGCACCGAGCTGCTGACAAGGCTACTAAAAGTGCGCTGCACGGAGTCGCTGACAAGAGTACTAAACGTACAGTTGCTATCTGCAGATAGCGATGCGCCGAGCCACTACCAAGACTACTAAAAGCGCAGAACGAAAAACGCACCGAGCCGCTGACAAGGCTACAAAAAGTGTGCTGCACGGAGTCGCTAACAAGACTACTAAACGTGCAGGGTTCCATCCTAAGACGGTAATGCGTCGAGCCACTGACAAGGCTACTAAAAATGCACAAGAGAGACGCACCGAGCCGCTAACAAGGCTACAAAAAGTGCGCTGCACGGAGTCACTTACAAGACTACTAAACATGCAGGGTTCCATCCTAAGACGGTGGTGCGCCGAGCCACTGACAAGGCTACTAAAAACGCACAAGAGAGATGCACTGAGTCACTACCAAGACTACCAAAAGTGCACGAAAGAACTCCACCGAGCCACTACCAAGGCTACCAAAAGTGCACTGATCCTTCTTCTGATTATGATACGTCGAGTCGCTGACAAGACTACGAAACGCGAAACTTGCTCTTCTGAGTTGCACCGAGTCTGCTACAGACTACCAAAAGTGCACTGCACCGAGTCGCTGACAAGACTACCAAAAGTGCAAGAGATGACCTCTTAGAGGACTGCACCGAGTCTGCTACAGACTACCAAAAGTGCACTGCACCGAGTCTGCTACAGACTACCAAAAGTGCAAACGATGATCTTCACTTAGATATTTCCTGCAAAATTATGCGCATAGAAATATATACAAACATTTGAGTGTATATGATATGAGATGTAAATGTTTGCAAAAATAAATTAACCCTATTCTAGGTGGTTAAGGGTTTGCTGAGGATATAGCTTGGTTACTCCACCATGCCCCCAGAATCAATAGGATTGTCATCTTGGCCTTAGGGATTCCGTCCCCAATAAGTTTTCTGAAAGAGACATCCAGTCATCTTTGCCCCCCGGTCGATGATCATATGCCCAGGATTCTGACTCATGTCCTGAATTATGCCTTATTTAGTTGAATAGAAGATCATCCAAGGTATACCGCCTTATTACTCCAGGCATCGGAAGTCATTGTTTTAAAGGTAGTGCGTCCCTTATGGATTTTCACACTAGCTTTTCTTCGTGGGAAATGCGTCCCTTTAGGGATTTTCACATAACCTTTGCCTAATTTTTGCCTGGCATGGACCCAACCCAAACTAGCGGCTTTTATTTTTTCATTCATCATTTTTTTTTGTTTTTTTTTGTAGGGCAGACTGCCTGTCTCCAGGTTTTCACACTGCCCTTGGCCTAACTTTTGCTTAGAGAGCCAGTTACGGTTTTCATCTCTCCTCAGGAGTTATATCTGATGCTATCAAAATTTCCTTTGGATTCTCCAAAGTTTCGAGATTAAATGCAGTCGTGCTAGTTGAGTTAATATCAAAAATGAATGCATTATGTTTATGATTAGGAGAAATGAAATCATCAGAAACATCACACAAGTAAGCAAAGTTATTCATCTCATTGATGTAATCAGAAACATTAACATTGTCATTAAAAAGTTCTGGCATAAAAATAGTATCTAAATAACTATTGTCTTCATCCCCTGTCGATGATGATGCTGCAGCCGATTGGGCTTTAACTTCTTGGCTTGATGGAGGCTTTTCAACTATCTCCAATGAGATCTCCAAATCTTAAATCTCTAGCTCTGACTCTACCATCTTTTCCTTTCCTTTCAACCTGGTAGCTAACAACTTATCAGTAACAATCTCCTCAGGCTTATCCCTATCCCAGACGCTGCACTGAGTCATGATCTCCTCATACCAAAAGTTCTCTGCGGACTTGATAACTCGAACATCCCAGTCGAAGATATCATTAAAGATTTCAAACCCCGGAACAATCTTTCCATCTACCCATAGAGGCTCCTCCTCTCCCGTGTAAGCACAGATCGAAGATGAGGGAACAAAACTCTTTAAAATGTGGGGAACTTCTTCGACACTTTCTTCTTACCATGCTCTCCTTTGTAGCCCAGACCCTTTCGATCTTTATGGCCCTGTGTGGTGATAGCATCCTGCAGCCCTTGTGAGTTTTTACCCAGACCAGCCCCTGGGAGAAAGTGCATCTTCTTCATCATATTCACCACTTGAGGACTATCTGCCAAGCCCTGCTCCTCTCCTATCATCGATATATGAAAACCATTGAATGGCTGATTAGAGATCCCCAAGGCAGACACTTGGTTTTCTCTAGCTGCTTTAATAGTCACCACCTCCCCTTCATGAGGTATCTTAATCATCTGGTGTAGGGTAGAGGGCACTCCTCCTAATTTATGGAACCATGGCCTTCCAAGCAGAGCTGAGAAATTTGCTGGGATAGGCAAGACCACAAATTATGTTTCTGTCTCGATAGGCCCAGTCCTGACCAGAGCTCTGAAAGTTCCTGATGCTTGTCTTCGAAAATTGTCATAGGCTATGATGGTTAAATCAGACTTGCTCAACATGCTTTCATTTAGCCCAAAAGCTTGAAGTGCAACTAGAGGGCAAACATGTATGGATGAGCCATCATTAACCATAACACAAGCGGTATGCTTGTCATTAATTTGAGCCTTGATGTACAGCGGCCGATTGAGATTGCGGCCCTCTACCGGTAAGTCTGCGTCAGAAAACACCAGTTTCTCTCCGGATCCCCGTTTTATAAGGTCTAGCAGCTCAGATGGAGAAATTGTAGTGGCTACAGTGGACTCACTTAATGCCTCAACCAACTTCTGTCTATGGGAGGGGGACTGTCTCAAAAGGTCCCAAATTGATATCTAGGCCGTGGTCTTTTTCAGCTGCTTCACTATGGCAGTTTCTTCCGGCTCCTTTTCTGCAGGTGATTGCGCTGGGTCATGTGGGTTCTCAACTTCTGGGACCACTCTCCCACTTCTTGTTACAGCCTCAACTCTTTCCTCCTCTTCCGAATCCCATGGATCCGCGAATTCTCCATCTTTCTCTTCATCTTCTTCATCTCCACTCTCACTAGTGGACCAACAGTCTATCGTCGCCATGGGAATCCCTTCTTCACTTGCCTCAGGGCGAGTGATATTGACGTACTCATTTTCGTATAAATCCTGCATCACATACCATTCTGGTAGGCTAGACCCAACCATAAAGACAGGTGGTTGCACAGCATTGAAATTAGCCTTCTTCTTGCTTTCTCTCTTTTCAGGATCGGTGTTCTGCTTACTATCGATCCGATCCTATATCTGGTGCCTCAGCCTATAGCAATTGTCTGTCAGATGCCCGGTATGCTGGTGAAAGGCACAATATTCGTGCTCTTTATGCCCTGGCTCCCCTTGGGTCCTAGTTGGCCTAGGTGGTAAGGGTTGTAGCTTCCCCTCCTTCATCAATCTCTTCAGTACCCATGACAAAGGCCTACCCAAATTCGAGAAGTACCTCTGATTCATCCCTTTTGCCGACACCTCAGCTGTCTTTCCATTTCTATTACCACTGCTGGAACTAGTTGACTTGGTTGCACCTTGACTACTGTAGCCCTTCTTGTCATAAGCCTCACTGCTTGCCCTTCTGGCCATATACTCTCCTTCTGCCTCTATAGTAATGTCCTTCAAGGACTCCCAATCTTTAAGCCCTTTCATTTTAAGTCCATTTCTCTGATATGGGCTGGCATTCCGAATGAATAATCGGATCTGATCAGAAGTATCAGGCTTGCACTTCATTTCCATAACCCGATTTCTCCACCGAGTAAGATACTCATGGAAAGACTCCCCAGCCTTCTGCTGTAGTAGCTCTAGATCCTTAAGTGTGACCTCCATCCGAGTACTGCAATCATATTGCTTTAGGAACTCGTCAGTTAACAAATCCTAGTCTTCTTTGGACCTTCTGTCCAACCCATGATACCAATCGACGGCGGCTCCTGTGAGGCTCAAGCAAAAGTCCTCTATCTTCTGCTTTCTCGTTAAAGTTATCCCTTTCATGACCAGTGAATACTGCTTGATGTGTGCAGCAGGGTCAGAAGTGCTATCAAATTTTGGGATATCAGGCATCTTGAAGTTCTGGGGGATCAGATCATCACCATCGAGCTCTCGATCCTCGGGATTCATTCCCCTTCCAATCGTCATCATCCTGGTCATAGCCTTAAATTTCTCCTCCATCTTCCTCCACATTGCTTCCTCCAGCTTGGGTGACTTTCCCTTTGCTACCATTTGTTCCTCTTGCTCCTCTTCCCATATGTCAACCTCAGACCTAGGTCCTTCTCTACGCTCTACAAGTCCTGGTGCTCTTTGCTCAACCACATGTGGGTCAGCTACAGCAGGGGGGTCCTCTCTCACAGCCCCTTGTTCATCTTGCCCCCTTATAGGAGCAGCAGGTTGTTGCCCTGCAAGTGGAGCTAAGGTTGTTACAAGATTGCCCATCATGGCCATCATTCTGGCCTCAAACTCCTCCATTCTTCTTCCCACTTCTTCGGCGATCAATGCCCGGGTTGCATCAGACCCACTGGCTGGATTAGACATACTTGTATCAGCTGATGATTCCGAAGAGAAAGTCTCACTACCCTCTGAAAGAGAATCTGAGCTCTGATATGTCACTAGCTCTGGTAACCCCAAGAGTGGAATCCTTCTCAACCGACCGTCGGGACCCCTAAACCACCCAGGAGAATCTATGATGGCTTAAAAAAACACATCTCGTTAGGATGATGCATAATTGAAATGCAATGCATGGTCGTGCTGATGCAGCATAGACAAACACATGAAAGCAAATAGATCCTTCCAACCTTAGCTCTCCCACACACGAGGTAGTATAGTCTCTTCCCTAGGTGGGCTTTATCCAAGGGTTAACGGGGAACCCATTGGATGCGTACGGTGCACGATGAAAAAATCGGCAGCATAACCTCTTCTATCTAATGTACATACGTATGGTTGTTTTGACCATCATGTATTTAGGCAGTCCGAATAAGTTGACATGGACCTATCTGGGCATGAAAACCTTTGATTAGGTGACCAATCAGATTATTTGGGTTTGTCCAATACAAAATGATCCATATAGCAAGCAAGGTATTACGGTTCATACCACATAGGGGAAGTATCTATTGCCATTATATCAGCTTTGGTCAAAGGTAGTGATACTTTAGGGCTACCGAAGCATGGTCCGTGCCAATAGGTCTATCTCATCACGAGCATAACGACCGATCGGGTCACCATTTGATATACCTTGATGGTACAAGGCTTGGGCTGCTCATTATCCTTAACACTTCCCTAAATTGAGTGAAAATAGGGTCTTTCTTCGGGAACGCACCGGGGCTAGAAAAGGGACCAAACTAGCATAAATCTAAGGCTCTAATGATATGCAAATGCAATTTCGAAAGGGGATGAAATTTTAAATTAAAACTCAATTATAAATTTTAGCCAAGGTATTTTCGAAGGGAAGTCTCTAATGTCCCCAGTGGAGTCGCCACTGTGACGCGCGACGAACCTCGATGCCTCCCAAAAGCCCGCCTTAGGGCGATCGGGAGAGGTTCATAAAAACTTGTAAGGTATTTACAAGCTGCGTCTATTTTGGGCAACAAAGAGGTTTCTTGGAGTCGCCACCCAATAGAACATTGGGAAGGGTCGTCTAGCCTCATCGAGCCTAAGACGGCGTATACATATCCATCTTGGGCTAACCAGAGAGATTTTGGAGATCTCAGCCTCTACCCCCTGGAGCATAGGATTGTAATAATTGAGCCCAAAGACCAGAGAAAGTTCGGGACTCCCCATTTATTCATACCTTGGCTAAGTTTATAATCAAGTTTTGAATTTAGCATTTCATCCCATTTCTCATTCAATTTTTAATGCAATTTAATTAAATGCATATCAAACATATAAATAAAGTGGTAAATAAAATAAATGAAAGCAAAATAAATTACAATAAAACTAGGGGCGGAATACAACCCCCATTTGTAAGTAAAATACAACTCATACATAAATCGGGTTATTTATTAAAAATAAGGACATTGGTCCTCTCATGCATAATTAAAGAAAATAATTTTAAAGTGAAAATTTATTTTGGATGAAAAATCTAGGACATCGGTCCCATTTTTATTAAATAAAATCCAATTTAGTTTAATAGAAATATTTTTGTGATTTTTAATTAACGTGCATAAAAATAAATTTATTATTACAAATTACATAATAATCAATTAAACCAAAATAATAACAAGCAACAAAAATATAAACAACTCCCAAGTGGAACTTCAAATCTCCATGGGCTTCCACTTGACAAAAACTCACATATGAAAAATAAGTATTGAAAAATAGGAGAAAAACAAATAAAAATGAAATTAGTATAAAAATAATTAAACATATAACTTGAAAATAATTAAATTAAGGCAACAAAATTGAATCATATATGATAAGCCAATTAAAATGACATAATAAAAATATGCAATTTAACAAATTAATAAAATCAACGTGCATAAGAAATAAATAACATGATAATAATAAAATTCAACATGTAAAAACAAGTATAAAATAATGATGATAGAATTTAACATGCATAAACACATAAAATAATAACAATAATATCCAATCATGCATAAAAAGTATAATACATATAAAATTCAGCATGCATAAAACATATTAATAATAGCAACATGTATAAAAAGCAAAAGGTAATAATAAAATCAACATGCATAAGAAATAAATAATAATAGTAATAATAAAATTAAACAAGAATAAGGATAATAATAATAATACTAATGATGGTAGTAACTACAATAATAATAACACAATAATAACAAATAATATGAACAATCAAACATAATAACAACAATAATAACAAAGAATATGAACAATCAAACATAATAATAATAATAATAATAATAATAATAATAATAATAATAATAATAATAATAATAATAATAATAATAATAATAAAAATAAAAGAAGATAAACAATATGAACAACATGAAGAACATGAACAATATGAACAATTAAACAATTGAAATAATATGAACAAAAAAAATAATAGTATGAACAATTAAATAAAAAATAAGAAATATGAACAATTAAATAATAGATCTAAAAGAATTTATATGATGATTAATTAAATAAAATTAAAAGAATAAGAAAAGAATAAAATGATAGAACTAAAAGAATTTACATGTTAATTAATTAAATAAAAACAAAAGAATGAAATTAAAATTAATTTAAGAAATTGAGCCAAGAATAATTGCCCTCAAATTTATCTTGAAGAGATGAAGGTAGATGATCCAATTCCTTGTCTTGATTTGATGAATATGATTAGAAAAATAAAATATTGAAAGATGAATTTTACTCAAGAACAAACAATTGATTTGTTTGTCTAAAAGTAAAAAATTGTTTCATTAAAAATAAGAAAATTCTCAAGAACAAAAATAGTTATTTTTTTTTGCCTTAAAAATTGCTGGAAATTTCTTTAGAAATTGAAAGAATTTGTTCTTGAAAGAAGAAAGGTGAAGAAAAATATTTTTTTCAAGAAAAATCCCCCCTAATTCCCCCTAAAAAACTCTTTTTTATTCCCCTTATAATTCAGATTTTTTAATTAAGAAATTAAATTAATTTAATTCCCATAATTACAAAAAACCATTGAATTTATTGGGTTGGAAGATAGAAGGCTTTTTGAATTAAATTTTGCAAAAAAAATGAGTTAAAAAGCATTTAAAATGAAGAATTTATGACCAAAAAGGCCAAAATAGGCAAAACGGACGAACAGGGGCGCAGAGGGGCGCGCGGCTACCGATGGCCTGCCCGTGCGTAGGCCCGACCGATGGCCTTCCCGTGCGTAGGTGAGCGACGGGAAGCCCGTCCCTCGCGCGGAATTTTTTTTTTCTAAATTCCTATAAAATATAATAATTTAAAAACTCACTTTTTTCCTCACAAAATAAATTTTAAAATACTTTAAAAAAATATTTTTGAAATACATTTTTATTTAATTTCAAAACAACAAATCGACAAGGAAATCGTCACTTCCAACTTCATTATTTTTGCCTATAGATCGGCACACTTAATTTCATCATTGGGTAATCCTGATCTTGGCTACTCGGGACCCGGTATCTACACCTCACCTTGCCATTCTTTTTGGCTACGGGGACTACATTAGCCAACCAAGTTGGATATTGCACCTCAACTAGAAATTTTGCTTTGATTTGTTGGTGAATCTCCTCCTTCACTTTGTCTGCCCACTCCAGCCTAAGCCTTTTCAGTTTCTGTTTAATGGGTTTATGGTCTGGATATGTAGGAATATCATGCTCTGTGACTTCCTGATCGATTGCAGGCATATCTTCGTAGGTCCAAGCGAAGACTTTTTCATATTTTTTTAAGATTCTCTCAAATTTTTCTCGCTCTTTAGGAGTTATATTTGATGCTATCAAAATTTCTTTTGAGTTTTCTATGGTTCCAAGATTAAATGGAGTAGCATCAGTTGAATCAATATCAAATATGGATGGATGATGATCATGATCATGCATAGTGAAATCATCGGAAACATCATACAAGTAAGCAAAATCATTCAATTTATTAATAAGATTGAAACTGTTATTAACATCATTGAAAAGTTCTGGAGCAAAAAGAAAATCTAAACTATTTTTCCCTTCCTCCTCTGCCGGCGCATCTTTCGCGGTTAATGGTCCTGCGTCCCTTTGGCTCTTTGGAAGCTCTTCATTTAACTCCTGTATGGCTTCCTCTACCTTTGCTTTCCCCTTCAGCTGGGTGACTACCATCTTCTCAGTGATTACTTCTTCAGGCATCTCACGGTCCCAAATTGTCCTACTGGTCATGATTTCCTCATCCCAAAAGCCCTCTACCGGCTTGATCAATCCAATGTCCTAGTCATAGACATCATTGAAAACCTCGAACCCTGGAATAATTCTTCCATCCAGCCATTACGGTTCGACTTCCCCTGTATAGGCACATGCTGCAGTTGCTGGCACAAAAGTCTTTCGGATATGAGGAATTTCCATTTCTAGCTTCTCACCCCTCTCTATAACACCCATGTATTCTAAACCCCTTCTATCCTTCTTGCCCTTGGTAGTAACGGCTGTTGGCATCCCCTGAGAATTCTTACCCAGTTCTGCGCCAGGGAGGAATGACATCCTCTTTATCATATTTAGCACCTGGGGGCTTTCTTCCTTATGCTCTTCCTTACCTATCATGGCAACATGAAATCCACTAAACGGCTGCCTAGCGATCTCCAGTTTTGAAACCTGATTCTCTCGTACAGCCCTTATAGTCACGACCTGGCCTTCATGAGGTATTCTTACCATCTAGTGAAGCGTAGAGGGGACTCCTCCAAACTTATGAAACCACGGTCTACCTAGAAGAGCTGAGAAATTGGCGGGTATAGGCAGTACCACAAACTCCACTTCTGACTCTACCGGTCCCGTCTTCACTGTCGCCATGAATGTCCCCGAAGCATGTCTACGTGAGTTGTCATATGCTGTGATGGTGAGATCAGATTTGGCTAACATATCCTCTGTCACCCCAAAAGCCGCCATTGCCACCTGTGGGCATACATTTATCAAAGAGCCATCATCTACCATTACACAGGCTGTGTGCTTTTGGTTAATCTGTGCCCTCATGTACAAAGGGCGATTATAGTTGCGGCCTTCTGCCGGCAAATCAGCACTGGTGAAAACAATATTTTCTCTCGATCCACCCTTCACTACATCCAGAAGTTCCGTAGGCGAGATGGTTGTAGCCACGGTTGCCTCACACAAAGCTTCTACTACCTTCTGTCTATGTGATGGTGACTGTCTCAAAAGATCCCATATTGAAATCTGAGCCGGCATCTTTTTCATTTATTTAACAATCAGATCTTCTTTTGGTTCTTTTCCCTTTCTGCCCTCAACCGGCTCCTGAGGCTTCTCGATTTCTAGAGCTACCCTTCCGCTCCTGGTCACAGCTCCTACTTCTTTCTTCTTTGCTTCTTCCTCATCCTCCTCTGAATCCCACAGGTCGAAAAATATTTCATAATCATTGTTTTCAGTTCCACTATCATCAGTGGACCAGCAATCGATCACTGCAGTGGGAAGCCCTTCTTCACTCTCCTCATGGAGGTTCGTGACAGCAGTGTGGACATCGTTGCCGTACAATTCCTTTAACACAAACTCCTCGGGAAAACTGGACCCGATCATATTCACCGGCGGGGGCATACTATTGTACCCAGCTTGCTTTTGAGCCCCTCTCTTCTCTGGGTCTGTGATTTTCTTTGAGTCAATTAGATCTTGAATTGCGTGCCTCAAAGTCTTGCAGACATCAGTTGTATGCCCAGTGTGCTGATGATATGCACAATACTCACCATCTTTGTGCCCCGGCGTGCCCTGAGTCCTAGCAGGTCTGGGTGGTAAAGGCTGTAGCTTACCCTCTTTCATCAGTCTTCTTAGCACCCATGATAAAGACCTTCCAAGATTAGAAAAATGCCTCGGGGTAGCATTAGCAGTTGACACCTCTGCAGTCTTCCTCGTGCCACTAGCAGAACCTATTGGTCTACTTGCCCCCAGGCTACTGCTACCCCTTTTTGTATAGTTCTCATTAGCTGCTCTCCTAACAAGGTACTCTCCCTTTGCCTCAATGGCGATGTCCTTCAGAGACTCCCAGTCCTTTAGTCCTTTCATCCTTAATCCTTCTCTCAAATACGGGCTCGCATTTTTAATGAATAGCCGTATTTGATCCTGAGTATCCAGTTTCCTCTTCATTTCCATCACCCGATTCCTCCACCGGGTTAGATACTCATGGAAGGACTCGCCTCCCTTCTGCTGTAACAGCTCTAGGTCCTTCAGGGTCACTTCCATCCTTGTATTGCAGTCATATTGCCTTAAAAACTCCTCCGTCAATAAATCCAAGTCCTCCTTGGTTCGGCGATCGAGCCCATGGTACCAATCTACTGCTGCGCCAGTCAAACTCAAGCAAAAGTACTCAATTTTCTGCTTTTTTGTCAAAGTGGTGCCTTTCATCACCAGCGAGTACTGCTTTATATGTGCCATGGGGTCAGAAGTGCCGTCAAACTTCGAAACATCCGGTATTTTAAAGTTCATTGGGATTAAATCCTCTCCTTCTAACTCCTTGTCTTTCGAGTTTATTCCACAACCCTCTGTTAGTATTCATGTCATTGCTTCAAATTACTCCTCCATCTTCTTCCAGATGGCTTCTTCAGTTTGAGGGGCTTTCTCTTTCTCAGACATACGCTCCTCATATTCTTCATCTTCCCAATCATCATCTAGCCTTGGGGCTGGTCTTCCCCTTTTTGCCCTTGAGGTAGTAGCTCTTAGGTTTACAGGTGGCATGCGAATTTCCTCTTGGGGTCTTCTCTGACATCCCCTCTTTCATTATTTCTCATAGGAGGAGGTGGTGGGTTCTATGGGGCCGCTTACTGACCCATTGTGGCCATCATTGCCATCATCCAGTTCTCAAACTCTTCAAACCTTCAGCCCACTTCCTCTGCTATCATTGCCATGGTGGCATCTGCCCCTCTTGGTGAGTTTGCCATTTTTTTGGGTAAGGAAAACTGAGCTGAAGTAGCATAGCTAGTTTCAAAAGAAGTGTCCGGATACTCCACCCTTTCTGGTAACTCGAAGAACGGATTTCTGCGTAATCGCCCCTGAGACCCTCTTGTCCACCTAGGCGAATCTATGATGACTAAAAAATATAAAGGGTCAGGATGATGCATGGATGTGCTAAGATGCATGATCGTGCTATGCAACATTTACAAACCATATGCAAGCACATAGGTCCTTCCAACCTTATTACTCCCGCACACGAGGTCATAGTCTCTTTCCTAGGTGGGCTTGGCCCATGGATCATCCGGGCACCCAATGGACACGTATGGTGCGCGGTGAAAAAACCGGCAGCATAACCTCTCCTAACTAATGCACAGACACATGGGTTATGATCGTTATGTATTTAGGCAGTCCGAATAAGTCGACATGGACCTATCGGGGCATGAAAGCTTTTGATTAGGTGACCAATCAAATTATCTGGGTTTGTCTAATACATAAAGATCCACATAGCAAGCATAGTATTAAGGTTCATACTGTTGGCTCAAAGGCTAATTCACAGATTTTGATGTATTACAAAACATTTACACTTAATCAAATTGGGCTTTTTCTAACTTATATTATGCAGGCCCAAGTTTCAGGATATAATGCAGAGTGCTCTATTAAATATAGAACAGACGTATTCCTATTCTACAACTATCAGAGCAGACTTACAGCATTAAAGGTTTATTAGGAAATAAAATTTGTCAAATCATTTTCAAGGAATCCACACACTCACAGCACGTTAGTTACATTATTTTCAGCATTTAAAATATTTTACAAATCACATCTTCATTCAAATCAAATTTATTTCTTTCCTAAAGTTAATTTTTCATATACATATCTTTTTGAAAAAGGAAAGGAAAAATTCTGGAAGATTATTTAAATTGGATTTTATGATTTACTGCTTCCAAATATCTTTCCAAAATCAAATCTTAACTTATTTAAATTTATTTCTTTCCAAAAATCAAAATTTTCATATACATGATTATTGGTAAAAGGAAGAAATAAAATCTAGAATGCTTTTCAGATTTGTTTTTGTTTTAAGGAAAGAGAATGGATTATATTTTTCAAAACTGATTTTTCACAATTATAGGAAAGGAAATTTCTGATTTATCAAAACTGATTTCTTTGACTAATGCAAGCATAAATCTAGAGATATTATTTTGAGCTGATTTTATTAATGAAAGCATAAATCTAGAGATATATTTTTGAGTTGATTGATGCATGAAAATTAAAAGAAATCTTTCCAAGCTGATTTTAGGAAATAAAGCCTTCTTTTAAAAACATATCTTTTCCACGTTAGAGAATGATGCATTAATTCTCTTCAAATGGTTTTCTTTTACTAAGAAAATAATGAAATCAAATTTCTTTGTCCAAAATCTTTTCAAACATTTTGAAGTAAATGTCCACACCCAACAGTTACATTTTCATGATCTATAAAATGGGTTTTTGTTGAGTTGTTCTTCAAGAGACTGAAAAACATATTTTATACTTGTGCTTAGTTTTGTATATAAGTTTTTCATTCCTTCATGTGCTTTCACGATCACATCTCCTCAATATGATAATAGTTTTTTTTATTGTAATCATGTTAGTGAGGTTATTCAAATTTGTGAAGTTAGGTTGCTAGAACCTAGAAAAATAAACTAGCAAGTGTTTAGGTTCTTTTACTTGGGAAAAAGGGCTAAGTGTTTTGATCATTTTACTTTCGAAAAATGATTAAGTATTTTTAGAGTTTTCACTTGGGAAAAAAAACTTGGGGTAGCTACTTGTAACAGGCTTTTTTACTCTTGCCCATAAATAGAGTCACATTAGAAAGAGAGAAACTCTTAAGACGGATTGTCTTAAGGAGAGAATGTAGGCGAGGGCCGAACCTCTATAAATCGCATTGTTAAATTCTCTATCCCTTACTCTCTTTTTATTTTGTGCTCTATAATTTTTATGCTGAAATTAATTGTTCTGTATCTGTTCAGTGTTCTATAAAACAGAGTCAGAAAATCACATGTGTTTTGAAAAAGGGATGAAATTGACTTTTCTAAATTAATTTATCCAATTAAAGCCTGATTTTTTCTCACTAATAATTTCATCCATATGTGTGGTTTTTAATGGTAAAGGATAATTAAAAAATTATTTTAAGTAAATTGCATAAAATGGATTTATTATGATGATGGTATTTTGTATATCAATTGTCTGTGTTCTAATATATTCAGATCACAAAAAAATTATGAAATGATCTATTCACCCCCCACCCTCTAGATCATATATTTGGGACTCACATTTGGTATGAGACCAGGTCTCGTTATTTACAGGTCTAACAACCTAGAGAGGTCCAAAGATGGCTAGAATAAATTGCCTGAACACAACTTTTGCTGAAGAACAATCATCAACACATCATCCTTAATTTTGCAGACATAACTTTTCATTTTGAAAAGCAAGAATGAGGCACTTCATTCAAATTCAAGATATGGGAAGCTAGAGGATGGTGACCAATGAATTCAAACCGCCAACCAAAATCAAGAATGGCACTGAAATTCTTAAGGGACAAAATGAGTATTTTGAAACTGATATTTTAAATATCCAATGCTTTGTATGCTAATGAGTTTAATAGAGTTTCAGCTTGTGACACTACCAAGGAGATGTGGGATAAATTAGTAGCAACCTATGAAGGAACTAATCAAGGCAAAGATTCTCGTTTGCATGTGTTAATGTTTGTCAATATTACAAGTTCCATGAAAGGACTTGGAAAGACTATAAAGTCAGGAGAAAGAAAAGAAGCAAAAAAGAGTTGTTCTAGCTGATGATTTTAGAGAAAATTCTTCTGATGAAGAACTTGGTATGATCTCTGAAAAAGAAAGACAAAAAGCTCAAGAAGAAAGCAATGATGGCAACGTGGAGCAATATTGATAATTACAACAAGGATTCAAAATCAGATCAGAACCCAAAAGATACCGATATGATGGCTATCTGATGCAGAAGCAAAACACGATACTGATCTTAATCGTGGAAAATCTAAAAGTGAAGTAAGTGAATCTGATTCAAATCTAGAGGATCTGAATAAAATTTTTGAGGAACTTTGTATAAAATATCATAGGATAAAGAAAAAGAATTTTGATGTTTTGGTTGCTCATCATGCATTAAATAAAGATTATAAAAGTTTGATAGAGTCACATGATAATCTAAAAAGGAAAGTTGAAAAATTATTAAAATATTCTTAAGAAGAACATAAATATATAAATATATATATATATATATATATATATATATATATCTAGAGTTGCTTGAGGATTGGAATGAACTTAAAATTGAGATCATCATTAAATCATATGATTGTGTGAAGCTTGAAATGAAATTTGCTGATTTAAATATTAATATTAAGAGATTTATTCAAGGATGTGATAAAAGATGAAAATAGGTTAATTAATCATTCATTTGCATCTTTACTTAAAATTTATTGTATTTTTTGTGGTAAAAATGAGCACATTGCAAGGGACTATTTTTAAAAGAAAAATGAAAAAGGAAAGAACCATGAAACTAGAAATGAAATATTTGGTGCAAAAACTAACCCCAAGGACCCAAGATAAAGTGGGTACCCAAGAATTATCTTGCAGGTTTGTTTAAGAGCAACAAGAACAACAAATGTTATCTTGATAATGGTTGCTCAAGAAATATGGCTATGATAAAAAGAAGTTTGCTGAACTCTCTATTAAAGATGGAGGGACTGTCATTTTTGGTGATAAAAATAAAGGCAAAATAATTGGAGTTGGAAACATTAGATCCAACCCAACTATTAAGAATGTCTTGGATTAAAATATAATATGCTCAGTATAAGCCAATTATGAATAGAAGAAGGTTGCAAAAGTTGAAGATATCGAATCAGGAGATGGCACAAATCATGTTAAAGGAAAGTAATCCGCCAAAATATTTTTGGGTTGAAGTTGTAAGCATATCAAGCTATATTATCAATAGAGTTTTAATTAGAGTTATTCTAAATAAAAACTCTATATGAGCTGTGGAAAAGAAGGAAGCTAAACATCAGTTATTTTCATACATTTGGCTGTAACAAAAATGAAGAAATTCAGAGGAAACTTAAGATGATAACAACTGGATTCTTGCAATGCAAGAAGAATTAAGTCAATTTAAAAGAAACAAGAAACAAGCTGGATGAATAATGAAATATGATAAGAGATAAAGCAAGGCTTGTGGCTCAAAACTACAATCAAGAAAAAGGTACTGATTTTGATTAAGCATTTGCACATGTTGCATGTTTAGAAGCTATTTATATATTGTGTATTGCATGTTTTAAGAAAATTAAGTTTTATCAAATGGATATTAAAAGTGCATTTCTAAATGGAAATTTAATTGGAAAGTTTATGCAGGACAATAATTTGAAAATCAAGAATATCCAAATCATGTTTTTAAATTAATAAAAGCCTTATACTATTTAAAACAGGTTATTAGAGCTTGATATGATTTTCTTAATAGAACATGGTTTCTCAAAGGATAAAATTGATAAAACTTTGGTTATAAAGCATAAAAGAACTTATATTATGCTTGTGCAAGTTTATATGAATGATATTGTGTTTGGGGTTGCTAACATCTCTATGTGCAAGGAATTGAAAATTCAATAAAGATCTGAGATGGGTATGATGGGAGAATTAATTTTCTTCTTGGGACTACAAATAATTCAAAACAAGGATGGAATCTTTTTTATTTAGTGATTCACTCAGAGAAAAAATTGAGATCAGACACCATTTCATGAGGGATATTGTTCAAAGAGAAAATATGCTTTGTATCCCAATAGAATGCCAACTTGCTGATATAATTGTTAAACCATTAAAAGAAGAGAAATTTTACAAGATAAGAAGAGAATCAGGTACGGATATATTAGAAAATTCATTCTAAAGGTAATCATATTCTCTATTTAATTTATCTTGTATTTAAATATATTTGGCATGCTCTAATTATTTTTCTGTATTGTGTTTTATGGTACATATTTTAAATTGAGTTGCAGACATCTTACGTGCTCTATTTCTCTTTAAAAGTGTCAGTTATGGAGTTTCTTCTTTATTATATTTTAACGTTCACTTTAATGGACATTGTTTTTAAGGGAGTTTATCTTTTATTTTATCATATATTGGTGCACATGTTTTTCGGCTCAAAAGAAAAAGCTTGCTTTTTAAATTTTGGTCAATTTCATATTTTTTAAACTTTCCACTTTTGATATTTTGATTTCTAAAAGAATAAACTTTTGTCTTTTATATATAAGGGAATATTTTCAATTTTTTTAAAAGAAAGGAAGTTAATATCTTTTATTTCGGTTAATCTTTCTCTTTCTAAATAACTTCTCACTTTTAAAACAAAAACTTGTCTTTATTCTAATCTCGGTTTTCTATGTATATAAGGTTAAAAATCATATTTTTACTATCGTCTTCTCCAAACCAATTCTCTACTAACTCCATTCCTCTCTTTTAAAATCTCAAGAGTGAAAATCGCCAAGCCAACAATATTAGCCCTAAAAAGATCAAAATTCTCAACTCCTCTCTCTTGCCCAATCATAGTTTTGTTTTAATTTTGAATTTTTCAGTAAAGAAGAAGCGTAATTTGTCGATTTGCTAATTATGCGGCTTAGATTCCATCATTTGATGAGTCAGGTCGATTGCCGGGCAACAGAGTATTGGGTTGTACTATTCAATTGTGTGAATAAAGAAAAGGAGAAATTGTAGCAACCCAAATAAATGTCGATACTGAAAGTGAAAGAAATTCGTAAGTTCTCATCCCAAAATCAGCAGATTGGGCATAACTGAAAGCAATAAAAATATCAGTGGCAGATTGATTAGAAAGAATTCAATGGCAAGGTATTTTTATGATTCTGCTATTTATCCTTCTCTGTTAAAAGACTTCTTTAGAACTAAGATGATAAATATTCTTGGATACTTTGAAATGGGATTGAAGTGATGATAATATTTTTGATTTATTATTTTGCTATTTTTGTGATATGTCTTGATCATTTTGAGTGGTTGGTTTTGGTTAATCTCTTACTTACAGATCATCAACTCTTTTTGTGGGGAACAAATAAAAATAAAAAATAAAAAAGGGGAGAAGAATGATTATCTTTGTGCTGCTGATTTATTTTGATCAAGTGATATATTATTTATTACTTTGATCATGTGCTGATATATTGCAGCTAATATTTTAAAAAAAAAGGAGTTGATACTTTAATTTGTTGCAGCATTTGTTTCTTAAAATGTGTTTTCATTATTTGGATTGAAAGTGCATGCAAAATTTTTTGAACTGAATATTATGCAGGTGAAAAAAACAAAATTTGGGAATTGATGCAAAATTGATTTGTGCAAAGTTATAATGATATTACATGCTTGATTGATTTTAATTGTGAAATATTCATTTGATTATGCAGAGTTGTGATAATATTTTAATTTATGCAACATTAAGTTTATGAAATTAAATGTGCAGATGTGGAAGAATTGAAATATGCAGAGCTGTGATATTTTAATTATATTGCAAAATTTGTATATGCAGAATTTTGGTTGTGCAATTGTGCAGAATTTTTATGATATATATGCAAAATTTTTGTGTGAATAATTGTGTGTGAATATTGACATTATGCTGTAGATTTTTGATTTTAATGCAAAATATATGTTATGCAGATTTGTTATTATGCAGCAAAAATAAATATATGCATATATGATTATAATATTAGGAAAACAAATGTGCTTGATTTGTACAAAATACTGCAGAACTGATTTGAAGTGTGCAAATTTAAGTTTTTAATTGAGCAGCAAATTGAATTTCGCAGTAGACTTGATTTTTTCATGTTGAGCAGAAAGATATTGAGATTATACAAAATTACTTTTGTGCAAGCTGATATTATGCATAATTAATAATATGAATTGCTTCTTCGATTATGCTTAATCTTGAATATTTAGTTAGAATGCTTATCTGATTTTTATTTCTTTGAAGCAAAATATTTTGATTATTATGCATAATTAATGATCATTTAGTTTTGTGTGATCTTGTGTGCTTGATTGTTGATATGCTTGAAGATGTTTGATTTATGCTTGTGCAAGTTGAATTGTGAAAATGATGACATTATGCAGGTTGAATTAAACATATGCTTAATTTGTGAGAATGCTTGCTTTTTATTATCTTGCTGAATTGATTTAAATTGTGCAAAATGCTATCAATTTTGAATTATGCATCATATTGATTTGATCTTGTGAAATATTCATTTTGAATTATATAGCAAATTATCATTGTGCAGAATGAATGAGTTTACCGTTGATCTTGATTAATATTTTGATCTTGATTCATTTGATCTTGATTAATTAATCATTATTATGCAGCAGACTATCTTAATTTTTTATTATGCAGGCTGAACTAATAAATTGATTATCACTATCATATATAATTTGCTGTGATGTGAAAATGATCTTGATTATTTGATCTTGATTAATTCTTGATTATTTAATCTTGACTAATTAATTAAATTGTGTAGCGGATTATTAATTATGCAGAAATTGTATGTATTTGATCTTGATTAAAGTGTGCAACATATTATTTATTGTGCAGAAATTGTATGCAAAATTGCTTTTGTGCAGAATTTTTGTGGTTGTGCAGAATTTTATGCAAAATTGCATGTGCAGATTTGGTATGAATGTGTGTGCAATGTCCAGGATGATAGTATACATAATATGCATAATTAAATATGCAAATTTGGTAATTATTTTTGTAGCAAATTATTTTGATTATGTGCAGGTTGAAGAACTTGATTATGCAGCAAATAGATTTTAATTTTGATTTGATGATTATTTTTATGCAGCAGATTTTTTTATATAGCTTGCTTGATTTTGTTTGCTATGCAATTTTGATTATATAGAATTATGCGTATGAATGATCATTTTTTTTTGAGGAAATAATTCTACAAAAATTGAGTCAGTTGAGAGACTTTATCAAATATATGCAGGATATGATATGTGATGTGATTGCTGCGAGATTAATAAGATATATTCTGTTAAATTACTTGATTATGCAAAATGCACTAAACTTAATTTTTTGATCATGCTTGACTTGATTATAAGCATTGAGAAATAATATATGATTGTCTATATTGCAGTATTTTTAACAGGGCTAATATATCATAATATATGGTATGCAATATAATGTAATCATACTGGTTGATAATTGATCAAAATTATTTTCAAATGCATATATTCAGGGGGAGCATGGTAAAATAATTATTTGATCTTGGTCTTGATTGGTCTTGATCAGATAATTTAGATTATGCAGGATGAAATTTGCAGGTTGGACAAGATTTATTTATGAAGAGGATAATTGATTGATAATGCAAAATGACTTGATGCTTAAATTATTTAACTTGACTATTTTAATCAAATTTTTAGTTGAGCATGCAACTATGCAGAATAAATGGTTAAGTTGTGCAGATGCAGAATGATTATGTGATCTTGATTATGCATGATTGATAGTAAAAATGTGATTGTTCAGATATATGGAATTGCTGCAGGTTGAATTGATAAGTAAAAAATTTGCTTGAAGAGAAAATGATAATTCTTGTGATATATAAGTGCAAAACTTGCTTATGCAGAATAAATAGATGAAACTTGTTTATGTAGGGTGATTGTTTGATGATGCAGGTTGGTTAATAGTGGAAATAATGGATTGATTATGCAGATTTGATGATTATTTGATCTTGATATGCTTGATCTTGATTATGCTGATGTGATGATTAATTGTTCTTGTGAAAGTGACTTTGCAAAATTAATTCTTTGTGCTTAATAAATGCAAAATGAGCTTAAAATTAAGAATTACATAATGTGATATGAGATTGCTGTGAGAATACGGACTGAAAGTTTAAATTAATGAGATTCCTTGATAAAATTGATCTAAATTGGTGATATAGGCAGTAAACTTGAATCTCTGAACATGTGATAATAATAAAATGCAAGATTATTAATACAGGGCTAATATGCTAATTACCTTATGCAGGAAGTGATTTATATATGTGATCTATTCTTACACTTTTTATTGATGACCAAAAGGGGGAGAAGATATGCATATCTTATGTATAGGAGAAGAAACACATATGTGATATATTGTTGATCTTCATTGCATGAAATTGATATTTGAATATTTATACTTCATTATTTGATTATCTTCTTGTTTAAATTATTTTTGAGCATATATTTAGGGGGAGCTTTAGCTCAACTAAATAAATGTTGTGTCATCATCAAAAAGGGGGAGAATGATTGCTCAAAGGCAAATTCACGGATTTTGATGTATTACAAAACATTTACACTTAATCAAATTGGGCATTTTCTAACTTATATTGTGCAGGCCCAAGTTTCAGGATATGATGCAGAGTGCTCTATTAAATATAGAACAGACATATTCGTGTTCAACAACTATCAGAGCAGACTTATAGCATTAAAGGTTTATTAGGAAATAAAATTTGTAAAATCATTCTTGAGGAATCCCCACACTCACAGCACGTTAGTTACATTATTTTCTGCATTTAAAATATTTTACAAATCACATCCTCATTCAAATCAAATTTATTTATTTCCTAAAGTTAATTTTTCATATACATGTCTTTTTAAAAAAGGAAAGGAAAAATTCTGGAAGATTATTCAAATTGGATTTTATGATTTACTACTTCCAAATATCTTTCTAAAATCAAATCTTAACTTATTTAAATTTATTTCTTTCCAAAAATCAAAATTTTCATATACATGATTATTGGTAAAAGGAAGAAATAAAATCTGGAATACTTTTTAGATTGGTTTTTGTTTTAAGGAAAGAGAATGGATTATATTTTTCAAAACTAATTTTTCACAATTATAGGAAAGGAAATTTCTGATTTATCAAAACTGATTTCTTTGACTAATGCAAGCATAAATCTAGAGATATTATTTTGAGCTGATTTTATTAATGAAAGCATAAATCTGGAGATATATTTTTGAGCTGATTGATGCATGAAAATTAAAAGAAATCTTACCAAGCTGATTTTAGGAAATAAAGCCTTCTTTTAAAAACATATCTTTTCCACGTTAGAGAATGATGCATTAATTCTCTTCAAATGATTTTCTTTGACTAAGAAAATAATGAAATCAGATTTCTTTGTCAAAAATCTCTTCAAACATTTTGAAGTAAATGTCCACACCCAACAGCTACATTTTCATGATCTATAAAATGGGTTTTTGTTGAGTTGTTCTTCAAGAGAGTGAAAAACATATTTTATACTTGTGCTTAGTTTTGTCTATAAGTTTTTCATTCCTTCATGTGCATTCACGATCACATCTCCTCAATATGATTATAGTTTTTTTTTATTGTAATCATGTTAGTGAGGTTATTCAAATTTGTGAGGTTAGGTTGCTAGAACCTAGAAAAATAAACTAGTAAGTGTTTAGGTTCTTTTACTTGGGAAAAAGGGCTAAGTGTTTTGATCATTTTACTTTGGAAAAATGATTAAGTATTTTTACAGTTTTCACTTGGGAAGAAAAACTTGGGGTAGCTACTTGTAACAGGCTTTTGACTCTTGCCCGTAAATAGAGTCATATTAGAAAGAGAGAAACTCTTAAGACGGATTGTCTTAAGGAGAGGATGTAGGCGAGGGCCGAACCTCTATAAATCGCGGTGTTAAATTCTCTATCCCTTACTCTCTTTTTATTTTGTGCTCTATAATTTTTATGCTGAAATTAACTATTCTGTATCTGTTCAGTGTTCTATAGAACAGAGTCAGAAAATCACCTGTGTTCTGAAAAACGGGATGAAATTGATTTTTCTCAATTAATTTATCCAATTAAAGTTTGATTTTTTCTCACTAATAATTTCGTCCATATGTGTCATTTTTAATGGTAAAGGATAATTAAAAAATTATTTTAAGTAAATTGCATAAAATGGATTTATTATGATGATGGTATTTTGTATATCAATTGTCTGTGTTCTAATATATTCAGATCACGAAAAAATTATGAAATGATCTATTCACCCCCCCTCTAGATCATATATTTGGGACTCACACATACCACCCAGGGGAAGTAACTATTTCCATTACATGAGCTTTAGTTAAAAGGTGGTGTTACTTTAGGGCTACCCAAGCATGGTTCCTGCCGACGGGTCTAGCTCATCACGAGCGTAACTACCGATCGGGTCTCCATTTAATATACCATGATTGTACGAGGCTTAGGCTGGTGATTATCCTTAACACCTCCCTACATTGAGTGAACGTAGGGTCGTGCTTCGGGAACGCACCGGGGCTAAAAGAGGGACCAAACTAGCGTAGATCTAAGGCTCTAGCATGATGCAATGCAGTTTTGAAAAAGGATGAAATTTTTAAATTAAAACTCAATTATAATTTTTAACCAAGGTACTTTCGAATCGAAGTCTCGAGTAAGTCCCCAGTGGAGTCGCCACTGTGACGCGCGCCGAACTTCATGGCCTTCCGAAAGCCAGCTTTAGGGCGATTAGGAGAGGTTCATAAAAACTCGTAAGGTATTTACAAGTGCGTCTATTTTGAGCAACAAGGAGGTTTCTTGGAGTCGCCACCCAATAGAACATTGAGAAGGGTCGTCTAGCCTCAGTGAGCCTAAGAGGGCGCATACATATCCATCTTGGGCAAGCCAGAGAGATCTTGGAGGTCTCAGCCTCTACCCCTTGGAGCCTAGGATTATGTAAATTAAGCCTTTTGAAGGGGAACAAGAGATATTTTGGAGGTTCTAAACCTCTAACCTCATTGAGCCCAAGACCAGAGTGAATTCGGGACTTCTCATTTATTGTACCTTGATTAATATTATAATTAAGTTTTGAATTTATTGTTTCATCAACTTTCCACATGATGTATTTAATTAAGGCACAATCATTCATGTCAAAAGCAATAAATAAAGCATTATTAAAATAAACATCCTCAAAACAGATTACAATAAAACTAGGGGCGGAATACAACCCCCATTAAAAAATAATATATAAGTCATACAAAAATCGGGATATTCATTTGGAGTGAGGACATTGGTCCTGCCATGCATATTTATTATAAAACAATTTTTGATGTGATGGTTTTATTTTGGATGGAGAAAATTGAGACGTTGGTCCCGTTTTTATTTAGGAAAAAATTTCAAATTAATTAATAAAAATGGTTTAGTGACTTTTTCCTAGTGATATTACAATAGTCTTCATAATAAAATGAATAAAGTCAAGGGTAAAGAAAGAACCCGGATGGGAAGCCTCAGGTTGGCGCGACCACCCTCATTAACCACTCCAATTCCAACATGGTCAAAAAAATAACTCATAGAAATAAACATGTTAGTGTCAAAATCATGAATAAAATAAAGAAAAATAACATAACAAGAAACTTTAAAAGAAATGGGTTAAAAGATAAAAGGGGTAGAAAATAAATTAAAAAGCCTTTCAAAATTCCAATTCTTTGTAAAAATATTATTTCAAAAAAACAATTAATATGAGTCAAGTTAAATTACACAAATATCAATCCAGAATGTTTACCCTCAGATTTTACCTTTTTGGGTGAATGTCGAATGATTTCGGTCCCTGCACGCTCCACAAGGATCAAGTAAAAATGGATCAAAGAAAGAAAATTTATATTTTTCTTTATTTGAAAATTTCACAGCGATCAAGTATTTGAATTAGCCGGATTGATGGAAACGAATGAATTTCGTTGCCTCAAATTGGGCTTAATTCATAAGAAAAATTTGAGAAAAAATCAATTAACTGAAAGAATTTTTATCGAATAAAATTCTAAAAATAGTGAGATTTTTTAGACTTTTGTAATTTGTTCACAAAATATTTTTTCTTTAAAAATTGCCCACTCTCAAAATTTGCTAATTTTCCTCGAAAAAAACCTTTTCATTTTTCCCAACCAAAAATTTATCAATTTTTCTAACCCCAAATAATGAATTTTACTTCCCAATTTATAGAATTTTTTGAGATAAAATAAGATAAGCATCAGTTTAAAGTTTGAATTTTAAAAGGAGTTTTAAAATTCAATTTTTAACCAAATATATTATCCCCATTTTTTTTTTAAGATGAAAGCTTATCAGATCAAATTTTAACAAATCCGGCACTATCTGATCAGATCCACTACCGATGGCCATCCCTTTAAATACCGACGGGCTTTACGCCCCTAATGAGGATACGCGTGGAAATAGGGACACAGACGGGCCAAGGCGCGGGACTAGGGACGGACGTTTCTACGCCGACACGTCTCCGCTGCTACCGACGGGGCCGTCCCTACAACTCATAGAGATGGCCTATCTGTCCAAACGACGGCCCGTTCTTATATGCTAGAGACGGACTATCTGTCCAAACGATGGCCCGTCCCTATATGCTAGAGACGAGGCACACTAACTAGGGACGGGTGTCCCTACTCCGACCGTTATCCCGTCCGAACAGCAAAATCTCAATTTTAAGCTAAATTTCCCAAATTCTTTCAAAACCTCACGCCATAGAGAAAAAGATTTTAATCCTTGTGAAATCGAAAGACGAAAACCTCCGAATTCCATCAATTTATCCGAAAACCGACATAGATCTCGTCATCGGGTAACTCTGACCTGGACTGCCTCAGAACCCAGTGTCTATAATAAGCACACCAGATATCCAATAGACGGTTGCCAAACCCTGGAAGGTCTAGTCCAGGATCCTATTAATAACGAGCAGCTTATAATCTGTGAAGGAGGGGACAATGTTATGAGAGGGGGTAATCATGGGAGCTCAAGTTTCATTGGTAGCAATGGGAGAAATTTTAGAGCCATAAGGGCCTCAACCTTTGGAATGACCCAAAGTTGCTATACCATATTAGAAAAGCCTTTGTCTAAGCACCTCGCTCATTTCGTTAAAAAGGGGAAATTACAGCCAAGGCCGGCCAAACCTGCTAGAAGCCAGTGATGTCTCGATCATCGAGTGGATCAGTACTACTGCGTATACCATCAGCATACTGGGCACGAGATTGATGAATGTCGGACTCTAAGGAGATAAGTTCAAGACCTCATTGAGGATGAGCTAAGAGGAAAGGATGGTGATTCGTGAAGTATGACAATGAATGATCGTCTACAGCATTTGTGTTGGCAGGAACGAAAAATGATAGTAATTTAGATGTTCTTTTTGTTCTGGAACTATTTAATGATGATGATTTTAATTCTAGTTTTTATTAAATAAAATGACCGGTTTTGCTTATTTGTGTGATGTTTCTAATGATTTTATTATGGATAATCATAACTCATTCATATTTGACATTGATTCAACTGATGCCATTCCATTTAATCTCGAAACTTTAGAAAACCCAAAGGAAATCTTGATAGCATCTAATGTAATCCCTAAAGAGAGATTAAAATTTGAGAGAATCTTGAAAAAAAAGTATGAAAAAGTCTTTGCCTGGACCTACAAAGACATGTTGGGAGATGATCATGAAGTCGCTGAACATGCTATGCCGACATATCTCGATCATGGACCAGTCAAGCAGAAGCTCAGAAGACTTAGGCCAGAATGGGCAGAAAAGGTTGAAAGAGGATATCCACAGGTAGAAATAAGGCCAAATTTCTTATCCAAGTACAATACCCAACTTGGTTGGTCAACGTTATCCCAATAGTTAAGAAAAAAAGTGCGCTTATGTGTAAACTATTAGGATTTTAATAAAGCTTGTCCAAAAAAATAAAACAACAAAAAACAAATAAAAGTAAAAATAAAAATAAAAATAAAAATAAAAATAAAAATAAAAAAAAAACAAAAAAAAAAGAAGGAAAAGAATTGATATGTAGATATGGCCAAGTTCATTGAAAAAAAAGGTTTTGATATGTAGATATGGTCTCCCACACCATGTTGTGTCTAATAATGGGGGGCAATTTATGTAACACCCCCAACTCCCACACATAGCATATCGATGGATGAAGAGCTACAATGAGCGGAGGGTGCTACCAGACAAAGACACACATGGCAATACAGAAATCAGAGTAATAAAATTTCTAACATCTAGAACCTCAACCACATACACATCCTGAACTTATCTCACACAAACCAACATTCGCACTAAAGATTATTACATCTCATTACAAATGCTAAATAAATAACTTAATTACAAATCGAAAATCAATAACAATGTTCTATAACTTCTACCGACTCGTTGGCCAAAGTCTCAAAGAACCGCTGCGCTACTCTGATCTCCTAACCTGCACGGACAAACAACCGTGCTAAACGATAACGCTTAGTCAGGCGAAACAAATAATGGGCAGCCACTCACAGCGGTTGCCAAGGTAAACACATGTAAATCAATATATATATATATATATATATATATATATATATATATATATATATATATATATACACACACACATAAACATAAAGTACTCCGGTTAAACCTATCATGAATTCATATTCTTTTCCTCATACGAACTTAAACAATTTCCTATATACATTCGCTTACATACCATAGCCAGAATTTACATTATTACCTTAGTAATTTACAATGACAATATGCATTTACAATGACAATATGCATACTTATTGTTTGCTTAATTCATTTAATTAACTATGTGAATAGTTATACCTCCTAGGTTACCAAAGATACATTTGCTAGCGGGGCAAATTAAGTCATATCGATTCCCATTATTACTAACATTTCCAAAATCCTGCAGATTACAACATTAGTGCTTATGTTATAACAGTTGATTTGTTAAAACCATTTACTGTTCAAAGCTAAACAAAACATTTAGATTTTTAGATTTGGTTCGGGCTTGAAATAAACATTCTAAGCTTCCTACGTATCCCTATGGTTGGGAATCAGAACCACGTAGTTCTAAAGAAACTTATGCACACATATTCAAAATTTAATCTTAACTTATTTCCTAAATTCAATTATCTATATCATGCTTAACACTTTATTATCCCTTACTTACCAATCAATATATATATAACTTACCATATTTGTTAAAATCAATAGCAAGGCATATGAATTCCTTACCAAAATACTTACAGTAATTATCCAAGCTAAGATCCAGAAGGTAGATAACACAATACATACCTGTATTCTCAATTTAAACACATAAATGGATATATTCATAGAGTTCATTTACTGAGTACTTAACTATAGCAAATATGCATATCAATCATTTTAAAAATTCTTACATAGACTTTACATAGACAATCATACTCATAACTTATGAACAGATTAATAACAGGCATTTCTCACATACGAATTCTTTTGCAAACAATATTCATTCATACACACTTATTAGAACAACATCATTTGTTATATCTCTTTTCGATTAACTGACATTAGATTCAGATACAAAACCATTTAGGTATCCGAAGTTACCACACAATTCCACATTTGAGTCCATAAAGGATCCAGAATAGAGGGGTGCGTAAAGCACCAGTCAAATGGCATTTATCACAATTGCATCAAATGTTTAATCACATAATCATTTTGTAAATCATCACAAAACTTATCAATTTAATTCACATTAATTTTACTCTTTTAGTTGCCTGCTAAGTCATAGGGGTGGATAAGCGAGTGAACACATGGCGGTACCTTACGGGTACGAATCGAAAAGCAACATCACATTTTCTCATTCAAAAATATTTTTCACATTGGGGATCTTAAACAAGTTCCGTACACATTGAGGTTCGCGAAGAACCAAATGGGGACTTGATTAGGGTCTAGAATAGAATAGAGGACTACAGCTAACATAACTCTATAGGCATGCCTATTTATCCATGACTCGACTAACGCAGGCTAAATTTCCATATTATTATTATTGGATTCATCTCATTTCCATATACATACACATTCCACCCATACGCATAACATTCTTTCATTTTTATTGGGCACATGCATTCATTTACGTATAAATACCTCTTATGAACATATTAAACACATTTATGTTATTAGATATCATGTCTACATTTAGTCTCAACAATTAATTTATAGTTATCATATTCATTTAGACTTAACGGATAAGTTCACATTTCGTTACACACATACATTTAAAACATAATCATGGTAGATCAAATTCTTATATTTCAATAATTACTATGCATGGGAATACATCAATAATTCACATTTTCACTCATAGATGCATAACATAGGTGAAAAAGTATGCAAAGAAGAAGTTCCTAAAAAACAGTTTCCAGGCAAAGAGGAGACTGTCGCGATCGCGACAAGAAGGCGCGCTCACGACAGTGGCCAGACTCACCTGCGAAAAAAGAACCCATCACGACTCTTGCTCAGAGACACGAATTGTGAAGGAGAACCATAGAGGAAACAAGCAAACACAAGAGGGGAGGGGACCAACACGTGCACGACTTGTGCACCAAGTGCACGTCTCGTGCACTCCCCCTCACGGAACGAAGAACCCATCTCTGTTGCGATCGTGACAACATCACGCTCGCAACAGAGTCGCATTTTCCAAATTCCAGCAAAATTAGCTGAACTTCTTCCTTTCAAAACTTACCCAAACCTTCCGATCAAACCCAAAACTCATTACAACTCATATTAAACATCCAGTTCGTTATAAACAACATAAAAACCAACCTTCACACCAATTAATACAACTAAATCATGCAATTAACATAATCAAAATCTCTAAATTTACTGACAGCCAAAACAATTTCAAATTCTCAATCAAAACATACTTTGGTTCAATAATTCACATTCAAAGCATCTTAACTCAAATTACTCAAGACCCATAAAATTTGAACATATCTAAACAACTTTAACTCCATGGATTTTTGGAAAATCAAATCAAAACCCCAAATCCAAAAATACATCCAAAATAACAAAAATCCCTAACCTTTAACTCTTTTGCTCCAATAACTTACTTAGATGATCTTTTTTGCTTCCAAACTCATTCAAGATCTTTTTCATCCCAAAATCCTCATCAATCACACAAACAAAAAACCATAATTAAGAACACATCTTAACAACAAATGAAGAAGATGAAGAAAAGAAAGAACTCAACAAAACTTACCCAAAATAATCTCTTGAGTTGATCAATTTCCACCAAATTCCGCTAAAAGAAGAGGGATCAATATGGAGCAAAGAGGAAGGAAGAAGAGAAGGAGAAGGAGGCATAAGGGAGAAAGAGAACGGGAGGCTAGGGCAATTTTCTGCTCTTCCTTTCTCTGTCCTTTCCCTTTTATACCCTTCTCTAAATCCTTGCCATATGTCCTTCTATAATTGGTGGAACTTGAACACTCACACCCTACACCCAAGCATGACACTACACATAAGACTAACTCCACTAACACATACACTACTTCCCTCTATGCATGCACACTCTATCAAAACCCACAAATTATGTATATAACCCACCAATAGATATTTATGTCAAATTCTCTTTTTAATCCTTAAACTCTTATAACCTCAAACATTGATATTCATAATTTACTAATCCTTCACATGGCCCACTAATTAATTCTTTATCCATTCAATCAAGTCCTAATTCCATCTTCACAATTTACTATTAACCATACTTGCCGAAACTTTCACTTAAATTCTTAAATGATCCATTTGACATACTTAACACTTCAACATGCACAACTTTGGTCACTACCCCTTCTCAATACGCCCAATCCTTCTAGGGTACATTTTGGGGTGTGATAATTTATGGCTGAAACTAAGAAGCTACTCTAGAAGTATGGCATTGAGCATCACAAATCCTCTCCATATCAGCCGTAAGCCAATGGGGAAATTGAGGTAGCAAACAAAAATGTCAAGAAGACCTTGGCCAAAACAGTTCAGAATTACAAGTTAGAATCATCATAAGAACCTCTACGACGGAAGTAGTATTTCCTGTTGAAGTGGAGCTCAAGTCTTTAAGGGTAGTCATGGAGGCTCAGATTTCAGAGGCTGATTGGACGCAGCAGTAGCTACAACAGTTGAACATGTTGGGCAAGAATAGGTTGTAGGCTTATCATCACAACCAGATCTATCAGAAAAAACTTGCCTGATCATCTGGAAAGAAGGTCAGGAAACACCCACTGAAAGAGGGAGATTTAGTCTCCAAGCAAATGAGACCAGGTGTTCCGAACATACGGGGTAAATTCAGACCAACATGGGAAGGTCCGTTTGTTCTTAAGAAGTTATTGCCCAATGGAGTAGCAATTCTAACAGATAAAGATGGAAAAGAGTTTGAAGAACCAGTTAATGTCGATAGACTCAAAAGGTTCCATGGCTAAAGATAAAAAAAAAGCACAAAAAAATAAAAAGAAGAGAATAAAAGCCCTGTAGGTCAAAAACCGAAAAAGGCAGCCTTGCTAAAAGTTGGCACCTCGTTAGGGTGAAAATCGAAAAAAGGCACCCTGGGAAAAATTAGAGATTAATAGAAAATGTCCGATCAAGAAAACCCGAGAGGGCTGATTGGAATAGGAGTTCGATGCTTTCAAGATCTATTTTGAGATTAGGTGTGATTTTGCATTTTGAATCTATGTTAAATGATGATTATGTTTGGAGAAATCATACCAAAATGTACACAATTTTGCTGAGAGATATAAAATAAATTCAATTCAACTCATATGTTCATTATTTTCTAGTTATTTTGTACAAAGACTAGCATCATTCATTATTGAATGCATCTAGTCTAATAACTATGCTCTGCTACTGCTCTCGCTGGCCAAATGCCTAAGTCAATGGGTCCTTGTAGACACCGGGTCCTGAGTCAGCCTAGATCGGAGTTACCCAATAATGATAAAACGCCCTCGCAAGCAAAAATAGTTGGAAGTGACGATTTTCTTATCAAATTTTGCATTTTTTAATAAAAAAATTAAAAATAACAAAAATATTTTAAATATTAGTTTTAAAAATATTTTTTATCAATTTTAGTATTTTTTAGACATATTTAAAATATAAAAAAATTAAAAAAAAAAAATAAAAATTCGCGAGCGTCGGGCGCGGCGGCGCCCCTGCGGCAGCGCGCAGGCGCTGGGCACTGAGCGACGCGCACCTGCGCGTCGCTAAAAGCCTCCGGCGCGCAGCACGTAGCAGGCTGCGCGCGCGCTCGCCCAGGATCGGCGAGAAATCTCGCCGATCCTGCCCAGTCCCCTGCCGCAACCGCCCATTTCCGCCGAAATTCATTTTTTTCACTTTTTAGGCCTAAAAATAATTTTTTCTTGTGTTTTTCTTTTCAGATTTTACTCAAATTTAATAAATATTGGTCAAAATTTGTGGGTATTAAAAAGTCAAAAATAAATAAAATAAAAAAAAATTATTAATTGTTAAAATTTGACTTTAGGGATTTTTATGTTGAATTTTTGAGCTTTTTTAGTGGAAATTGGAAAAGGTGGATGTGGGAAAAAAGGAGGAAATAAGTGCAGAAATGAGAGGGGAGTGGGTCTTTTACAGAGGGGACTTTCATTTTTGAAAGGAGAGGGAAAAGAGGAGAAAAAAAAAGGTTTTTTTTGGCTAAAAATCTTTCTAACAAGATGGATGTTTTCTAAGAGATCTTGAAAGGTGTTCTTGAGAGAATTTGCTGGAAAAAATAAGGAACTTCTTCCTCTTGTAATTTATTTCTTGTTCTAAAGTTTTAAAATTTTCTTCTTTAATTTTCTTGATTTTCTTTTCTCAAATCTAAAATTTTCTTCTTTGATTTCATCTTAATTTTTCTTAGATCTAAAAAATATCTTGTTGATCTTGGAAACTTGAGAAAGGAAAATTAATTTCCTTAACTTGAGTTTTCTCATCAAATCAAACATCAGATACAAAAAAATCATTTTTAATTTTTAGTGTTCTTGAGCTATTTGAGGCAAAAACTCAAGATTCTCTTGAATATTTTTGAGTTTATTCTTGAATTAAAAACAAGGAAAATCCGTCATATTGTTCCATCGAATCCGAAATCTGAGGGTAAACTTTCTAGGATCGATCTCTTGATTTTATTTTTATTTTCATAATTTTTGTTCATATTTAAGTTAGTAAACATGTAGATCTACATATTTATTGTCGATTTATTCAATTTTATGCCATCTTAGATGTAGATCTGCTCTTGATATTGTTCTTTTAAGTGTAGATCTAATTTTTAATGTTGTTATTTGTTCTCCTTTTGTTTATTTGATTGCTAATTCTATTTACTACTACTACTACTACTACTGCTACTGCTACTGCTACTGCTACTACTACTATTATTATTATTATATATTATTGTTGTATATATTATTATTATTATTATTATTATTATTATTATTGCTTTATGTTTTATATATTGATCTGATAATGTGTTAATTTCTTTTAATATGTCAATTTAATTTAATCTACTAGTCACCTAATATGCATATTTTACCTAGTTTATTATTGCTCTATTTTAATTGATTTTTAACTTGATCACTTACATCAATTTTCTTTGTGCTTATTGTCGATGTTAAATCCTTGTGTTCCCTTGTTTGAGCACCCGTGCGAATGAAGGAGGAGATCCAAGAAGTTGTTTTTTTTATTGTATTTATTATTTTTTCCTTTATTGGTTTTATTGAGTTATTTGGCATGTAATAATTAATTAAACCATTTATTTTATGCACGCTTAATCAAAAATCACACAAGAAAATATTTCTACAAATAAAATTGGGTTTTCTAATAAAATGGGACCAATGTTCTAATTTTTCATCCAAAATAAATTGTCATTTTAAAATAATTTTCTTTAATTGTGCATGAGAGGACCAACGTTCTCAACATTAATAAATACCCCCTTTTATGTATGATTTATATTTTATTTACAATGGGGGTTGTATTCCGCCCCTAGTTTTGTTGTAATTTAATTTTGTCTTTATTTTTATTTTTATTTATCGTTTCATATGTGATTGATATGCGCTTTAATAAACTGTATTAATTGTGTGAGATGAAAAATAAAATTTTATAATTTAAAAACTCATTTATAATTAACCAAGGCACCAATAAGTGTGAAGTTCCGGACACCATCTCTGGTTTAGACCGATAAGAGGTTAAACTTTCCCAATTTCTTGTAAATTGGGTGGCGACTCCAAAATACCTCAAAAGTGCCTAAAGGTGTTATGGCGATTGATGGTCCTTTTCAATGTTCTATTGTGAAAGGAGGTGCCGAAAATATCTCATAACACCTATGATCGGAAAAGACGCGAACCTATCTCTCGAATCCTAAAAGCGGGTTCAAAGAGGGCCTTGCTGGTTCTGGCGCGCGTCATAGTGGCGACTCCGCTGGGGACTGTTTGTGACTTTGCTCTGAAAATGTCTTGGTTAAGATGTATAATTGAGTTTTTAAAACTAAAACTTCATCTCTCATCTAAATTGCATTGCATCCATGCTAGAGCCTTAGAATTATGCTAGTTTGGTCCCTCTTTTAACCTCGGTGCATTCCCGAAGCACGACCTTACGTTCACTCAATGTGGGTGAGTGTTAAGGATAATCACCAGCTCAAGCCTCGTACCATCTTGGTATATCAAATGGAGACCCAATTGGTCGTTATACTCGATCCGTTGGCAGGGACCATGCTTGGGTAGCCTTAAAGTTTCATCACCCTTGACCAAAGCTCATGTAATGGCAATAGATACTTCCCCTAGGCGGTATGTACCATAATACCATGCTTGCTATTTGGGCCGTCATATATTAAATAAAGTCATTCAAATTAAATGGTCTTTATCAAAGGTTGTCATGCCCTGATGGGCCCATTTTGATTTAGTTGAATTATTTAAATATATAATGGCCAAAATCCATACGCATGTGCTTTAAATTAAGAGTGTTATGCTGCTGGTTTTCCACCGTGCACCATACGTGCCCATTGGGTTCCCCTGTTGACCCATGGGTCAAGCCCACCTAGGAAGAGACTATTTAACCTCGTGTGCGGGAGTTAAAAGGTTGGAAGGATTTATCTATTTGCTTGCATGTGGTTGTAAATGCTGCATAACTCAAGATCATGCATTGTAAATATCATCCATGCATCATTCTAACAATCTGAATTCTCAGCCATCATAGATTCATCCAAGTGGATTAGAGGTCCTGACGGCCAGCTAATGAGAACAGACTCGCCCTTTAAATTGCTAGAACTAGTGCCTTTTTGGGATTCTAAGTCATTCTCAACAAGAAGTGAATCATCTTCCATGGTAGTATTACCACAAGGGACTAGTGCTTTGACGGTGCAAGAACTAGATAAGAGGCTTGGGGAATTTGAAAGGAAAATGTTGGCCAAGATGGAAAGTATCGCAGCTCAAATGGCACCAAATGCCAGACAACCACCTGTGGCCTCTACTGTTGGACAAGTCGAATCGCCCATTAGGGAAGAGGCTCCTATGACAATCGCTACCGTGCAACAACCAACCATTGAGCCCGCAGCAACACCTATTGAATAGAAAAGAACCCTTGACCTGAAGGATGATCTCATAGAGGAGGAAGGGGATGAGCAAGTAATTCCTCAAGCTGTCATGAATGAAGTCCCCAAGGGAAAGAAAGAAGCAATAAAGGACATAGAAGGGGGTTTTGAGAAGTTTGAATCCCAGACAGTGACCACTATGGAGAATTTGGCCGCCGTTGTGGTGTCACCTGCCAAAAAATAGCTTATTGCTCCTGTTATGTTACAGAAAGAGCTTGACCTAACTGAGGGATCACACCTACCACCAACTGGACCCGGAGGGGAGTCACCTGCTGCCATATCACTTGAGCAAAAAGGCGAGTGGCATGTTTCAGAAAATGGGCTTCTGGCAATGATGCGGGGCTTGAAGAGAAAGATAGATGTCCTCGAAGAGGAAATTTCAAAGTCTAAACTCGCAATTGCCCGGGCTACTCGGGAGAAAGTCTTTATAGAGTTAAAGAAGGGAGGTCAACCGCATAGGTGTGACATTTGTGCCAGCACACAAGGGATAGAGGAAGCGTCAATGATTAGAACTGTTCAGGAGGGTTATTCCGACGTGGATGGATCTTTTCCTCAAGTTGGGGAGGGGGACTTACGCTCCTGGTTAGCCAACCCAGCCAGAAGTCGAGGGTATAGGAGATGCCGTCGACACGCTAGATATCTGAGGAGTGATGGCCAAACCTCGAAAGATCAAGAACAGGATTCTATTATCGGCAAGCGACTGGTAGTCCTGGAAGGAGGGGGCAATGTCATTGGAGGTGATAATCAGGAAAGTTCAAGTCTTGGCAATAACAATGTGAGAGATATTGAAGCCACCCAGTTTTTAAATATTGGAACTGCTCGAGATTGCTATACCATCTGGGATAAATCTTTATCTGAGCACCTTTTTCATTTTATCGATAAGGGGAAGCTACAGCCGAAGCCTGCAAAACCCGCCAGAAGCCTAGGGCTCCCTAGTCACCGAGGAGATCTGTATTGTGCCTACCATCAGCATACTGGGCATGCGACTGATAAGTGCCGAATTCTGAAAAAGCTTATTCAGGGTCTCATTGATGAGGAGTTGAGAAGTGGGGAGCATGGTTCTCGGGGATGATGATAGATTGTCGACTACAGCATTTGTATTGGCGAGAAAGGAGGATGCTAGCTATTTAGATGCCTCTTTTTGTTTTTGAACTATCTAATGATGATGTTTTAACTCTACTTTTTATGAAATGAATGTTTTTGTGTTTTTATTTCTTTGTGTGATATTTCTCATGATTCCACTATGCATAATCATGGCATATTTATATTTGACATTGATTCAACTAATGCTATTCCATTTGATCTCAAAACTTTGGAGAATCCAAAGAAAAATCTTGAGAGCATCTGTTATGACTCTTGAAGAGAGATTAAAAATTTGAGAGAATAAAAAATAATAATAATAAAAAAGTCTTTGCCTGGACCTATAAAGATATGCCAGAAGATGATTATGAAGCCACCAAATAAGCTATACCAACATATCCTGATCATGGGCCGGTGACGCAAAAACTCAGAAGACTCAAGTTAAAATAGGCAGAAATGGTTGAAAGGGGAGATCCACAAGCAGGAATGGGCCAAGCTTCGTTCAAATCCAATTGATCTACACAAACCTGCACCTTGTCACTCCATTTGGCTACTGAAAAGAACCAGAAGACTGATTCACAAGTTATCTACCCAGTTCACTAGTGTAAAGGATATGCAGTACGAGAGGTGAGCTGATGACATACAATTGAGATGCTAGATGGAAAAGGCCAAGAAGATTATGAAGGAGACCCATGCAGGGGGTTACAATCGAAAATCCCTACAAATGTCACTCTTTATTCCTCGATGCATGGGGTGAAAGCACTACCTATTGAAGCACTCAAATCTTAAAGGGTAGTCATGGAAATAAGGCTACGGCAGCCAAACACGTCAAACAATAATAAGGCAGTCATAGAAATAATTTTGCAGCAGTTAAGCACGTCAGACTAAAATAGATTGTGAGATCACTATTGCAATCAAACCCATCAGGAAACACTTTACTTAATCATTCGGGAAGAAAATCAGAAAGCACCTATTGAAAAGAGTGAGATTTGGTCTTCAAGCAAATAGGACCAAGTGTTCTAGACGGATGAAGTAAACCTAGGCCAACGTATGAAGACCCATTTGTTCTTGAAAAGTTATTATCCAAGAGAGCAGCATTCCAACAGATTGTAAGGGAAGCAAGTTCAAAGTACCAGTCAGTATCAACAGACCCAAGAAAGTCCATGGCTAAAGACTAAAAATCAAAAGAAGAGAATAAATGCCCTGCGGGTCGAAAATCAAAAAAAGGTGGCCTTGCTAAAATTGGGCGCCTCGTCAGGGTGAAAACCGAAAAAAGGCACTCTGAGCAAAAACTAGAGGCTTGAGAGAAAATATCCAATCAAGAAAATCCGAGAGGGCTGATTGGAAACAGGAGTTTTGGTGCTTTCAAGATCTACCTTGAGATTAGATGTAATTTTACATTCTAAATCTGTGTTAAATGGTGATCATGCATAGGAAAATCATACTGAAATGTCCATAATTTTGTTTAAAATTATAAAGCAAAAGCAGTTTTAACTCATCATTTCAAAAAGAAGAATATCATTCATTACTGAATGTGTGAAATCCAACTGGCTATACTTTGCTTTCTCTCTCACCGACCAGATGCCTAAGTCGATGAGTTTTATTACTTATGGCAGGGATAAGTATATAAGTATCCTTCTCTTGCATGCACTTATGGAAGCGAGGGTGTATTCTCTGATCCGCAGTTTGGCAATTTTTTTTTTAAAGCAACTGTGTCTAGGGGCTGTGGTACCCAGAGGTGCAGGCCGAAGATACGATGCTGGGGAGGCCCTGACCATAGCTCCAATTTTGCAAATAGTCACTCAAAAAAAAAAGGCCGTTAGAGATTAAAACCGTGACTGGCGCTCTAAGCAAAAGTTAGGCCAAAGGGCAGGGTGAAAACCTGGCAACAGGCAGTCTGCCCTACAAAAAAAATGAAATAAATAAAAGTCGCTGGATTGTGTTGGGTCCATTCCAGGCAAAAAAATAATAAGGCACAGGGTTATGTGAAAATCCGACAAGGACGCATCTCCCGCTAAGAAAAGCTAGTGTGAAAATCCACGAGGGACGCACTACATTCAAATAATGACTACAGGTATCAGAAGAGAACCTCATAATCCCCCAGAGCCATGAAATTTAAAAGCGATTCCAGAGGGCATCGATCCCACCTCAAATTACGACCACATCAGTCGTCACCTCCAAATCCATTTGGAGGAATTATTATCATGCATTACTGCATACATATACATTTCACGTGCATACTCACTATTTTTCCTGCATAGTCGGCTTTCCAAGTTTTGCAGTGAGAGAGATTCGATGCGGACACCAGCGAAAGGCAAGTGACGACATCAGTACAAACATCAATCCAGACATCAATCCAAGCATTAATCAAAGCCCACTCAAGAGGCAAATCTCTAAATCCTCTTAAGAGGCAATTCTCAAGTCCTCTGAAGAGGCAATTCTTAAATTAATCCAGGACCTCTCAAGGGGGCAACAGTCCCAAGACCTCTCAGGGGGCAACTATCCGAAGACTCCTCAGGGGGCAATCAAACCAAGACCTCTCAAGAGGCAATCTACCCCTTCAAAACTCAGAAGGGTTAGCACGATAGCGGCACTACCATTCTACGGAAGGTTAGCACGACCACGGCACTACCACTTCGAATCAAAGAAGGGTTAGCACGATGGCGGCACTACCATTCTACGGAAGGTTAGCACTACCACAGCACTACCACTTCGAATCCTAGAAGGGTTAGCACGATGGTGGTACTACCATTCTGCGGAAGGTTAGCACGACCACGGCACTACCACTTTATCATCTCAGAAGGGTTAGCACGATGGCGGCACTACCATTCTACGGAAGGTTAGCACGACCACGACACTACCACTTCATCATCTCAGAAGGGTTAGCACGATGGCGGCACTACCATTCTACGGAAGGTTAGCACGACCACGGCACTACCACTTCATCATCTCAGAAGGGTTAGCACGATGGCGGTACTACCATTCCACGGAAGGTTAGCACGACCACGGCACTACCACTTCGAATACTAGAAGGGTTAGCACGATGACCGCACTATCATTCTACGGAAGGTTAGCATGACCACGGCACTACCACTTCGAATCTCAGAAGGGTTCGCACGATGGCGGCACTACTACTCTAAGGAGGGTTAGCATGACCACGGCACTACCACTTTATCATCTCAGAAGGGTTAGCACGATGGCGGCACTACCATTCTACGGAAGGTTAGCACGACCACGGCACTACCACTTCATCATCTCAGAATGGTTAGCACGACCACGGCACTGCCACTTCGGAATGGTTAGCACGATGGCGGCACTACCACTCTAAGGACGGTTAGCACGACCACGGCACTACCACTTCAAATCACGGAGGGGTTAGCAGGATGACTGCACTACCGCTCTACGGAGGGTTAGCACGATCACGGCACTACCTCTTCAACTAAAAGCAATATGCCGACAATATGGCGATAACGACCCCAACAGCATCACCCGCTTCGGAAAGAAGGCTGCCTCAGGTACGTGTCTCTTTCCTTCTTCTCCTTGAGTTTAGGCTCACCTAAACACTAGTGTACTAGCTTCCCCTAAACTATGGGCAACTGTAGACACCGGGTCCTGAGTCAGCCTAGATCGGAGTTACCCAATGAAGATAAAATGCCCTCGCAGGCAAAAATAGTTGGACGTGACGATTTTCTTGTCAAATTTTGCATTTTTGAATAAAAAAATTAAAAATAACAAAAATATTTTAAAAATTAGTTTTAAAATATTTTTATCAATTTTAGAATTTTTTAGACATATTTAAAAAATAAAAAAATAAAAAATTCGCGAGTGTCGGGCGCAGCGGTGCACCTGCGGCAGCGCACAGGCGCTGGGCGCTGAGCGGGAAAGGGCGACGCACACCTGCGCATCGCTAAAAGCCCTCGGCGCGCAGCAGGCTGTGCGCGCTGCGCGCCCGCTCGCCCAGGATCGGCGAGAAATCTCGCCGATCCTGCCCAATCCCATGCCGCAACCGCCCATTTCCGCCGAAATTCATTTTTTTCACTTTTTAGGCCTAAAAATAATTTTTTCTTGTGTTTTTTTTTCAGATTTTACTCAAATTTAATAAATATTGGTCAAAATTTGTGGGTATTAAAAAGTTAAAAATAAATAAAATAAATAAAAATTATTAATTGTTAAAATTTGACTTTAGGGATTTTTATGTTGAATTTTTGAGGTTTTTTAGTGGAAATTGGAAAAGGTGGATGTGGGAAAAAAGGAGGAAAAGAGTGCAGAAATGAGAGGGGAGTGGCTCTTTTACGGAGGGGACTTTCATTTTTGAAAGGAGAGGGAAAAGAGGAGAAAAAAAAAAGGATTTTTTTGGCTAAAAATCTTTCTAAGAAGATGGATGTTTTCTAAGAGATCTTGAAAGGTGTTCTTGAGAGAATTTGTTGGAAAAAATAAGGAACTTCTTCCTCTTGTAATTTATTTCTTGTTCTAAAGTTTTAAAATTTTCTTCTTTAATTTTCTTGATTTTCTTTTCCCAAATCTAAAATTTTCTTCTTTGATTTCATCTTAATTTTTCTTAGATCTAAAAAATATCTTGTTGATCTTGGAAACTTGAGAAAGGAAAATTAATTTCCTTAACTTGAGTTTTCTCATCAAATCAAACATCAAATACAAAAAAATCATTTTTAATTTTTAGTGTTCTTGAGCTATTTGAGGCAAAAACTCAAGATTCTCTTGAATATTTTTGAGTTTATTCTTGAATTAAAAACAAGGAAAATCCGTCATATTGTTCCATCGAATCCGAAATCTGAGGGTAAACATTTTAGGCTCGATCTCTTGATTTTATTTTTATTGTCATCATTTTTGTTCATATTTAAGTTAGTAAACATGTAGATCTACATATTTATTGTCGATTTATTCAATTTTATGCCATCTTAGATGTAGATCTGATCTTGATATTGTTCTTTTAAGTGTAGATCTAATTTTTAATGTTGTTATTTGTTCTCCTTTTGTTTATTTGATTGCTAATTCTATTTATTATTACTACTACTACTACTACTACTACTACTATTATTATTATTATTATTGTTCATCCTTATTTTCATTGTTATTATACATTATTGTCGTATATATTATTATTATTATTATTATTATTATTATTATTATTATTATTGCTTTATGTTTTATATATTGATCTTATAATGTGTTAATTTCTTTTAATATGTCAATTTAATTTAATCTGCTAGTCACCTAATATGCATATTTTGCCTAGTTTATTATTGCTCTGTTTTAATTGATTTTTGACTTGATCACTAACATCAATTTTCTTTGTGCTTATTGTCGGTGTTAAATCCTTGTGTTCCCTTGTTTGAGCACTCGTGCGAATGAAAGAGGAGATCCAAGAAGTTGTTTTTTTATTGTATTTATTATTTTTTCCTTTATTGGTTTTATTGAGTTATTTGGCATGTAATAATTAATTAAACCATTATTTTTATGCACGCTTAATCAAAAATCACACAAGAAAATATTTCTACAAATAAAATTGGGTTTTTTAATAAAATGGGACCAATGTCCTAATTTTTCATCCAAAATAAATTGTCATTTTAAAATGATTTTTTTTAATTGTGCATGAGAGGACCAACGTTCTCAACATTAATAAATACCCCGTTTTATATATGATTTATATTTTATTTACAATGGGGGTTGTATTCCGCCCCTAGTTTTGTTGTAATTTAATTTTGTTTTTATTTTTATTTTTATTTATCGTTTCATATGTGATTGATATGTGCTTTAATAAACTGTATTAATTGTGTGAGATGAAAAATGAAATTTTATAATTTAAAAACTCATTTATAATTAACCAAGGCACCAATAAGTGTGAAGTTCTGAACACCATCTCTGGTTTAGACCGATAAGGGGTTAAACTTTCCCAATTTCTTATAAATTGGGTGGCGACTCCAAAATACCTCAAAAGTGCCTAAAGGTGTTATGGCGATTGATGGTCCTTTTCAATGTTCTATTGTGAAAGGAGGTGCCGAAAATATCTCATAACACCTAAGATCGGAAAAGACGCGAACCTATCCCTCGAATCCTAAAAGCGGGTTCAAAGAGGGCCTTGCTGGTTCCGGGGCACGTCACAGTCCTATTATCAACTGCAGGACTAATCACCCACCTCTCATATGCACTAATGGAAGCAAAGGAGCAATTCTCGATCGGTGGTATAACAATCTTTACAAGCAGCTATGTCCAAAGGATATGGTACCTGGAGGTGAAGGCCGAGGATAAGGTGCCTCCTTGGAAGGATAAGGGATGCCTCATTATACCTTGAATCCCTTCGAACTGTTGAGGACAGCGGGCGATAATGTAGAAGGTAGCCTCATGGAGCCCATGCAATGGGACACATCTTGAAGAACCATCTACAATCATAGCAGAAAGGGGGAGCCAGGGGCACATGAAGCTGATATCCTCATCTGTCGCCTCACCCAATCTAGCAGCACCTTTGTCGGTAGATGCAAATGAAGACAACCGCTGCCAGGGAAGAAAATGCCTCAACGGATAACTACTGATCACCCTAAGAGGTGACTCTAATAGTAGCTTTAACTTTTTCTTATAGTAACACCTGAAAAACATGAGGGATTAAAGACAAAAAAAAAGAGGCCGTTGGAGATAAAAACCTTAATTGGTTCTCTAAGCAAAAGTTAGGCCAAATGGCAGGGTAAAAACCTAAAATCAGGCAGTCTGTCCTACAAAAAAATTAAATGAATAAAAGCCGCTGAGTTGAATTGGGATCTCCTCAGGCAAAAATAAGGCATAGGATTATGTGAAAATCTGAAAGTACGCATTTCCCATAAAGAAAAGCTAGTGCGAAAACCCATAAGGGGTGCGCTACCTTTAAAATAATGACGAATGACACCGGCAGTGGTCAGGGGCTATCAGTCGCAAGCTATGGAGTCAATGCAGAAAGGGTTCGGGCCAAGAATCATCTCAGTTGAGATCCTCAAGAATGAGATTATGCCTCGATACTTGGGCCGCTCAGACAAATTTATCGCTCGCATTTTGTATAGCATGTGCACATTCACGCGCATAATTTACCCCTACATATAGATTTTAATTTTGCAGGAAATATTAGGCAGTGAAGGTTATCCGAGAAGAGCACCCCAGGCATTCAGGGAGTATTCGAAAAAAAAAAGTAATAAATAAATAATTGTTTGAATTTTTTCAAGTTGCCCCCACGATATGTTCCACCTAGGGAAACAACAGATATTCCATCTCCAGTATGAATGATTGCTGAACAGAGATGGAGGTTTGAGGCATTATGTCATCCACAGTTTTTGTCCTATAAATTTCTGTCCCAGATATTGTTGGAACAGATGGGCTTGTGGGAGGAGGTCAGCATGCTGTTAGCAGCTATAGGTTGGATGGATTTCCTTACACAAGCCTTTCTCACATACCCAAAGGTTACTAGGTAATTCCTAACTACGCTTGAGTATGGGGGGTTCTTGAGGTCAGATACAAATCCCAGGGCTATATCCTTTCGGGTCCGAGACGTAGGGCATATGATGAGTCGTCAAAGTTTTGCATAGATTATGGGGCCTTCCAACTGGAGACCATGTATACGTACCAGACAGGGCTGTTTTGGCACACCAATGGGAGATGATCACACTATTAGGGGTCCATTATGACCATAACACAGCTAAGAGTACTCTATTAGCTTCACAGGTGTATAGATATATTCAGAGGGTGTTGGCTAGCAGCTATTTGGGCCGAACTTATAGTCCTAGCGCTATCAAGCCACAAAGATTTAGAGTTTATGGGTCATGGCAATAGGGACGCCGCTCAACATTAGTCATGAGATTATGGCCGGTATAGTTACATAGAGACGGGGGACTATGGCACAATATGTATATGTGGGATAATCACCAGATTGCTACTGCACTTAGGTCACAACCCCAGCATGTTTGGCCCACCCGTGGATGGAGACATTTAAGTTGACTGGGCCCTTACAAGAGACATGGGCATGATTGAGTAGTTGCCTGGGCAGGCAGGAGAATATAGACTACTTACCATAGCTGAGACTCGGTGGATGTATTACTTACCTTTGCTTGCAGCAGCGGCACCATCCGAGGATCAGCCTCAGGACAAGGAGGAGCCTCCACAGCCTCAGCCAGAAGAGGAGTATCATCATCTATAGCCAAAGGGAGGAGGGCCTCACACGCCATCAGATGGTATTGATGTAGACATAGATCTGGAGGATCTTCTTTGCACTCCATCATCACAGCCATTTCCTCCAGAGGATCGGATGCGCCCTCCTCATCATATGCAAACTTGGGGGTCGGATCCTCAGACATATGGGAGGTATCATCCGTATGGTTGTCCAGATTCTTTGGGGGCATCTACTTCGGCAGCTTTACCACCAGCACTTAGGCCTGGAATAGAGTAGAGCCAGGCGAGTATGGAGGTCCTCGTCCAGGCCATACAGAGGAGATTTTGACAGCATTGGATGTTAGATCCCAACATTCTAATGAGAGGCTGATGGCTATGGAGCAGCATACGGATGGGAGGCTGATGGCTATGGAGCCGAGTAAGGATGAGAGGCTGATGGCTATGGGGCAGCGTATGGATGAGAGGCAGATGGCTATAGAGCAGTGTTTTGATGAGAGGCTGATGGCTATAGAGCAGCGTACTGATGAGAGGCTGATGGCCGTGGAGCAGTGTATGGATGGGAAATTATAGGCTATGGATGGCAGACTGCAGTGCATGGAGCGGCTTATGGAGGAGACGCGGCAATGCCAGGATAGGCTGGAGGAGTCCATGAGAGCCTCCCGTGTAGCAGTAGAATGCCAAGTGGATGAGTCCCTCCAGATGGTGTATTAGTCTATTCATATGATGATGCTCCGGTTGGAGATGGTTGAGGTGTCGGCATAGGGTACGTCCCAGTTAGTGAGGCATCTATGAGGGTGTGAATGTTAGACTTACAGACATGACCAGTCACATTAGAGACCACACTATGACTGCCTTGGCATTGGGGATAGGTGTTCGCGATCTGGCTGGGACTATAGGGGGTCTTGCTCGCCCGTTCTTAGATGGGCAGATAGAGGTGCAATTGCAAGCGCAGCAATCATCAGTCCTTAGATCTCCACTAGTTAAGGTCATTGATAAGCCAGCCGCCTTTGTAGGAAAAGACATGCCGATGGCTCACACACCAGGTGAGAGTGATCCGGAGGAGCCCACCGACTATGATCCGTTTGACTGATATTCAGGGAGACTACCAATCAAGATTTTTAGCTTTGTTCATTTGTGTACTTAACGAATATATTTTTCATGATGATGATCTTTTATTTCCTTTATTTATTTATTTCTTTAGCGCACTTTCGACATGGCAATGATTGAACTAATATATAATAAAATGACAAATGATGACAAAGATAAAAGTAATTTATCTAAAACGGCGAACTACAAATAATATAATGAGATAATAGGATAACAACAATTGAACCTTCGAGAAAGGTAAATGATCAAAATGACTATCATGATAAACTGATTTAACGGAGTTTATTTTATTCAGGAGAATAGCTGAGGCTATGCTATAGAAGAACCCCGCACTTTGTAAGTCTAGAGCAGACTCAGCGCATCGCCATTTGAGGATGGAACCTGCACTTTGTAAGTTTGGAGCAAACTCGGTGCAGTTCAGGAGAACAATTCCCACATTTTGTAAGTCCGGAATGGACTCGGCGCATCGTTATTTGAGGATGGCTTTGTAAGTCTAGAGTAGACTCGGTGCAGTTCAAGAGAACAATTCCCACGTTTTGTAAGTTTGGAGTGGGCTCGGTGCATAACCATTTGAGAAGGGCATCCTCGCTTTGTAAGTCTGGAGCAGACTCGGTGTAGTTCAGAAGAACAATTCCTGCATTTTGTAAATCCGGAGCAGACTCGGCACATCCCCATTTGAGGATGGCACCCGTACTTTGTAAGTCTGCAGCAGACTCAATGCAGTTCAAGAGAAAAATTCCCACATTTTTGTAAGTCTGAAGCAAATTTTGGTAAATTGCCATTTGAGGATGGCACCCACACTTTGTAAGTCTAGAGCAAACTCGGTGCATTTCAAGAGAAGAAATCCCGCATTTTGTAAGTCTAGAGTAGACTCAGTGCATCTCAGTTTGAGGATGGTACCTGTACTTTTTAAGTCTGGAGCAGACTCGAGGCAGTTCAAGAGAACAATTCCTGCATTTTGTAAGTTCGGAGTAGGCTCGGCACATCGCCGTTTGAGAATTCGCACTTTGTAAGTCTAGAGTAGACTCAGTGCAGTTCAGAAGAACAATTCTCATGTTTTGTAAGTTTAGAGCGGACTCATCACATCGTCATTTGAGGATGGCACCTGTACTTTGTAAGTCTGTAGCAGACTCGGTGCAATTCAAGAGAATAATTCTCGCATTTTGTAAGTCCGAAACGGACTCGGCGTATTGCCATTGGAGGATGGCACCCCGTACTTTGTAAGTCTAGAGCAGACTCGATGCAGTTCATGTGACACTCCCGACACTCCCGTTGGAAGGACGCTGGTGCGCTACCTGACACTCACTCAAAAACATGCATACATCTCAGCGGAAGCGTACATTAATAATAATAGAATCATAATTTTAACATTAAATTAAAATATATATATATCATTCAAAATTACATAAGGATCCTTAACAAAAATTACATATGCCACTAATCAAAGAATACATATACAAAAAGAATACAGGAGGAGTACAAAATAAATAAAGACTCTACTCCTAGTGGCTAACCCTACAGATGCGCGACGAACCGAACAAAACCTGCCACCTACACGGGCAAAGAGCCCGTGCTAAGCGATAACACTTAGTTGGGAGAAACAAGAACAACAGAACACTATACAGTAATATCATGCAATAACACATAAATATATATATGCATCAAAATACTGAGATCTCTAAGCAATAGAGAACAGAGATATATAAGTCAATAATCACTAAAAGAAAATAGAACTTAATAACAGCACGCATAAAGCAAAATACACTAACTGGAATCACATAATATTCATAACACTTAACTACGCAAAAGCCAAACACTTCAAACTATAGCCTGAATTTCACTGGTGGTGGATACGGGAACAATACATGGGAGACCGAAGCCTCAAATACTTTTATACCCGAAGGTAGCACGGGAGATCGGAGTCTCAAAACATTTTCACTAAGACCATAACGGAGGTCAACCGTAATCACTAGACCCATAGCGGGGCCAACATTGGTAGCTGCACTCACTAACCCTTTATAAGCATGCTTATCTATCCACTACTTTGACACTTCAGGCTCTACTACTCATTCACACTTCAATACTTTAAATGAACACAAGACACGAATCAAAATGCTATCATATTAATATTCACTAACACAATGCTAGGACAACATATCACTAAAGCATAAGCAAAACCGTGTACCATGCAATTGTGAGAAACCGTGCAAAGTGGGGCAAAAAGAATCACTTCGAAAAATAGGGCAGGCAGGAAGGGCCTCTGTCGCGAACGCAACATGCGTCGCACTCGCGACAGAGAGCAGGATACCTTGTCGTGCGCGATCGCACGTAAAGGCGCTCTTGCGATGAAGCACGCTCGGCAACCACTCACAATACTGAGCTCTATCGCGCTCACGATAGAGACCGGGCAGTTCCCTTTCGCAATTGCGCTCGCAGGCGCGCTTGCGCTGGAGCTTGGCTCGCTATAGCTCGGCCTACCGAGCTCTCTAATGTGCTAGCGACATGCATCGCGCTCGTGATAGAGGGCTCCTTAGCAACAAGAGAGAAATTCCACACTCTGTCGCGCTTGCGACAGATCCCAGAATTGCCCAAAATCTGCACTTCTAGCACTAATTCCCAACTCAACCAACACCAAAACCACTCCAACATGCACTAACATTTACCTCATCACTCCCATGCATTCAAGACATACTTATAATCAATTTACACTCAATTTGAACAAGAAATCACAATTAAATCACAAGAACAAGCAAAGCATAATTTACGCTAACTCAAGCTATATCACTCCAACTTTACATGCAAATCACTATAACTTAAAATCATACCAAACCAACAATCTAACTCAATCATAAACATGCATTAACACTTAATTTAACACTCAAGATCATCAAAAAATTTAAAGTATAACACACAATAATCCAAGAAGAGAACAGGAGCAAAAACACTCCCAAACAAAAACACAAGGAAACCAACTTCCAAACGGAACATAACAAAGACAGAGCTCCCAAACCTCGAAATGAAGCTTCGAACCATACTCTTCAAAATCCAACTTTCTCTTTTCCTTTGCTCTTCCTTCTCTCTTCCGATTCTTGCACAAAACCCAGCTAAACACACATTTAAGTCAAACTATTCTTTCATTCATCCAAAACCAGAAATAAAGAAGAACAATGAGATAAAGAACCCAAAATAAACCCAAGCACTTACCTCTTCAACAACAGCTCCTAAACTCAGAAATCCAATCTCAAATCTCAAAGAAGCACACAAGGGTGGATGGAGAGTAGACAAATGAAGAAAGGGAGAGTAAATAGAATGGGAAAGTGAGGAAAGAGGGGAAAAAGGACAGCTTCCACGGGAAACTTCTCCAATTTCTGCCCTCCCTTCCCTCTCTCTTCCTTTTTCATTAAATGCCCTCAACTACCATGCCATGTGTCACTCTCAAAGGATCCCAAGTGTCCAAATCTTGACTAACTCATCATCAAAGTACCATACACAACACACACAAGATAATCTCTTTATTAAACCCTTAAATCCTTGGTACTATACACCTACCTCACTAGATAACTTCCTCACTAAAAACTTTGCTTAATTTCTTCAATTAGATCCTTAATTATTCAAAATTTCCACATGCACAATTACCGAAATACCCTTAATTTCTCGACTTAACATGCGGATTCCTACTTGGCCCTTTTTGGGTCGTTACAGTTCAAGAGAAAAAATCCCGCATTTTGTAAGTCTGGAGCAAACTCGGCGCATCGCCATTTGAGGATGGCGCCCACACTTTATAAGTCTGGAGCAGACTTGGTACAGTTTAGGAGAACAACCCCAGCGCTTTATAAGTTTAGAACAAACTAGGTGCTTCGCCATTGGAGGATGGTACCCGCGCTTTGAAAATCTTGAGAAGACTCGGTGCAACCAAGAAGGATGATAATTACTCCACAGTCTAGATGGTGACTTAAAGAGATGATTTCCTCCTCATAGCAATAGGAAGGTCACTGCCTCAGGTACGTGCTTCTTTCTTTTAATTTTGGCTCATCTAAGCACCTACATGCTGGTTTCGCTAAAGTTTGGGGCAACTGTAGACATCGGGTCCCGATGCCGTCAAAGATCAGGATTACCTAATGATGAGAATAAAGACCGATTCATAGGCAAGAAAGTGGGGATTGATCATCTCCTTCTCAAGTTCTTTTGTCTGTTTCAAAGTGCTTTTAAATTTTTTTGGAAAAGATTTTTTTGGAAAGAAATAGGTTTTTTGGGTTTGCGCGCAGAGGGCGTGCACGAATCGGCTCGGTGGGGGAGGAGCGCCCGAGAGGGGAGGTACCCTTACCGTGCTTAGGAGGGGCATTGCCCTCTGCCACTCGCATGGTGAGAAGGCGCTCCCCCTCGCACGCAGGAGCTCCTGCCCCTCTGGCACGGCCTGCGCTTGAGGCCGCAATGGGGCAGCCTCGCGTGAGATCGCCCTGCCGATGTGGCCTACACGAGAGAGCCCGGCCCTGTACGAGGGCGCTTCTACACGAGGTAGCCCAACACGCACGGCCTATGCGCGCGTGGTCACCCCTCGCACGAGGGTGCCCCTGCGCGCATGTAGCCACGAGGCATCAGCCCTCGAGGCCGCCCCTGCGCACGCCGCCCTCTATCGCTTTCCTTTCGTTAACGGTGCTGTTTTGCCTTCTGACGCAGGATTTGGTTAGATTCTAAAGGAGCTACAGTCCAAATTAGACTGAAAAAATCTGATTTCTTTAGTTTTTATGTTTTTTTTGGGCGTGAACTAGATGAGGAAAGAGAAGGATTTGGGAGTTTTTGGGAGGATTTTTTGAAGAGGGTTTGAGAGAAAAAACGTGGGTTTTCGAGAGAGAAAAAGGAACCCATTTCCTTGAACATCAAAAGTTTCTTCTTGGGTTTTCTTAGATCTAGAAAAAGTTTGTTAAGATTGGATTAACTTGAGGAAGGGAAAATCAATTTCCTTAGTTTGGGTTTCTCATCAAACAACAAAAATTATCATTTTTGAGTTTTAGTGCTCTTGAGTTTTTTTGAGACAAAAAAACTTAAGATTTTTGAATCTTTTCGAGTCTATTTTCAAATCTTGACGGCGTGAATAGATTGAGACATTTTGCTTCCATATTATCTACTCTTAGGGTAAAGATTATTGGATCCATTTTTATTATCTCATTTTATTTTATTTTATTTTATTTTATTTTACTTTTCTTGCACTAACAAACACATAAAATATGATTTAATGAATGTGTGTTTTCGGATTTAGGATTTATTTTTCTTTAATATGATTCTCCAATCTTTATTTCGCTTTTGGTATGAAAATGGATAAATGCATATAATTTGAGTCTAAAAAATCAGATTTATTGTTTGTGTTTTTTATAAGACTTTTGTGATAATCTTTTCTTTTTTATATTTAAATATTAATATTTTCTGTTTCATACTTATATGCTTTCCCCACTCATCTTGTTTATTTATTTAATTTTATTTATTTATTATTGTCATTTATTATTATTATTATTATTATTATTATTATTATTATTATTATTATTATTATTATTATTATTATTATTATTATTATTATTATTATTATGGTGTTATTGCATGGCTTGGTTATTATTATTATTTTTGTATATGTGTTGTTCGCGTATTAAATTTATGTATTTAATTAAACTTATTTTATTTTCTACTTGTGTATTAATTTTATTTTATAATTCCCTTATTTTCATTTTCATTTTGTTGATTTTAGAATTATTGCTAATATTTCTTATTGTTGTTTTTTATTTGGGGTTTAAAATGTCGTGTTGCTTATTTGAGCATTTTCATGACCAAATGGAGGGGTCACGACGCGTAGGAGACTACATTATCTCGGTGAGGTCTTACCTATCTCTTATTTGTGTGATTGTATTTGTTTATAAAATGAAGTAGTTTTATTTTATGCGCGTGTTAGATAAAAAATCACAAAAATATTTTTACAACTAAATCGATAATTTTATTAATAAATTAGGACAAATGTCCTTGATTTTAGACAAGGAATGCAAAATGTCATAAATTAAAATGAAGAGTAAAATTTTCTCAAAATGGGAGCAATTCATTCCGGTTTCCAAGCCAAGAGTCGAAATAACTCTTTGATCCCACTTTAAATAAGTATGAAGGAACCAATGTTCCTAAATCGAATAAATATCCCGATTTATGCATGTTATCCTTTTGATTGATTTTGCTTGACAGTTTAGCTTTATGTTTATATATCTTGTGGGCCCTTATAATAAATTATTTTTAGGGCAATTTTGTCCAGCTTTTATTATCATTTGGGGATTGTATTTTGTCCTAATTTCACATTTCACTTTTGTTTAGCTTTTTTTCATATGGGGGATTGTATTTGTCCCTATTTATCTTTTGTAATGGTGTGGCTTTATGTGTTTACCGCTTTATTTATCTCTTTATTTATAGCTTTTGTTTATCATTTTTTTTTATGCTTGAAGTATGCCTTTAATAAATTGCATTGATCGTGTGAGAAGAGAGATGGAATTTTCTAATTTAGAAACTCATCTATAAATAACCAAGACATTAATAAGAGTGGAGTTCCGAACCACTCTCTGGATTAGACCATAGAGGTTAGACGACCTTTCCCAATTTCTCTTAAATTGGGTGGCAACTCAAAAATACCTCAAAGGTTCCATCGGACTAGATGAACTTCCCCAATATTCTATTGGGTAGGGATTCCAAAATGTCTTGTGTTACCCAAGATCAAATGACGCGAACAATCCCTCGATCCTTATAAGTGGGTTATTAAAAAATGGGCTGATTTCGACGTGCGTCACACCAATTTACCAAGAGAATCTCATGCAACCCGTGCACTAATTGCTGAAGAAGTGGGTAAAAGGATGGAAGAGTTTGAGATTCAAATGATCGAAATGATGGCGAACCTTACTGCTACTCTAGCACCACTGGCTGGACAACCACCTACTGCTCTTATTGGGGAGTAAGATAAGCAAAAACCAATTAGAGAGGGTCTTCCAGTAGTAAACCCACTAGAAATTAAGCCCAGAGTGGCAGCGCCAGTAGAGCGAAGAGGAGCTCATAGACCCGAAGATGACTTACGGGAGGAAGAGCAAGAGGAGCCTGTCATGATAAGAGGCAAGGCACCCAAGATAGAAGAGATCATCTTGAGGAATATGGAGGAGAGGATCGAAGCTATGACCCGTTTGCTGGCAGTAGGAAGAGGCATGAGTCTTGAGGACAAAGAGCTGGATGGTGAAGATCTAGTCCCCCAAAACTTCAAGATGCCTGACATTCCTAAGTTTGATGGTACCTCAGACCCGATAGTACATGTAAAACTGTATTCGTTAGTGATGAAGGGTATGACTCTGAGCAGAAAGTAGAAGATAGAATATTTCTTCCTAAGCTTAATAGGGCCTGCAGTCGATTGGTACTATGGATTGGATAGGAGGTCTAAAGAGGATTTGGAGCTGCTAACAGAGGAATTCCTTAAGCAATATAATTATAGTACAAGGATGGAGGTCACCCTAAGAGACCTAGTTCTGCTTTAATAGAAGTCGGGAGAATCTTTCCATGAGTACCTTACCAGATGGAGGAATCGGGTCATGGAAATGAAGAGAAAACCTGATACCCCATATCAGATTAGGTTATTTATCAGGAATTCTAACCTGTATTTGAGAGAAGAGCTAAAGATGAAGGGACTCAAAGATTGGGAGTTGCTTAAAGATATAGCCATCAAAGCTGAGGTCGAGCATATGGAGAAAATGGCTAAATCTGCAAACCTAGGCTTTTGCAAGAATGAAGAAAGCAGCAGTGGCAATGGGGGCAATGCTGGGAAAGCAGAAGTCTCAGCCACAAGATCAACTCGAGACCACTTCACCATCTCAGGAATGCCTTTTTCTTGGCACTTCACCCATCTCATCAAAGAAAGGATGTTACAACCATTGCCAAGGGGGCCTGCCCCAAGTCAAGGGTAGCCTAGACACAGAACAGATTAGTATTATGCATATCACCAGTACATGGGACATAGAATAGACTATTGTTATCCTCTAAGAGACCGTGCTCAAGAATTGATACCAGGCCTAAAAGAAGAAAGAAAGAATTAGAGTTATTACAATGCTATTCTTTTTATGATATGAAGTGTGTTTTTGAACTATGTCATGCACTTGTTTCTCTAACTATATTTATAGTATGGGCTTTTCGTATGTATGCATTGTCATATCTTATTGCACATGCATGGTAATAATCGTGATTAAGGCATTGGTTCAATAAATGTTATTTTTATTTAATATTGAGGAAAAAACATCTTGGTTGCATCCAACCTAACTCCCAAAGTGAGATAAAATTTGAGAGAAAAAGAGAGAAAAGGCCTTTGCCTAGACTTGGAATGACTTGCTGAAAATTTACAAGGGCATTGCTAGGACAACCTGCTTCAATTTGCCAGCCCAACAGCAATCAAAGTTTCAAAAGCCATTCATTTGCTTCCAAGGCATCTAGATGCATACAATGGAGCTAAACGAAACAAAGCACAATCACTATAGGGCTACCTCAAAAGCTAGATTATCAAATTCAAGATGAACGAAGCTTTGGGCCTTCACAAAAAAATAAAAAAGAAAAGAAAAAAGAGAAAAGAAGAAAAATAAAAAAGAAGAGAAAAGAAAAAAGAAAAGAAAAGAGAAAAAGAAAAAGAAAAAAAAAACTCGCAGTTTTGGCCTAAACCATCTGAGGTCAACCTGCAACCCAATCTCAATAATTGAGAGCTGCCTTAGAAATTGAGTGGTTAAAATTGAAAAAAGCAAAATGCGAGCTTTCACAGTCAAGTTCAAAAAGGAGAGCTCATTGACTCAGCTAGTTTGCACAAAGGTCAAGATTAAGCCTTTTGTGCTGAAAAGCCAATATCGGAGGAGGCAACTGTCCTGGTTAAAATAATGATAAAGGATTCAAGAAATCAAGCAATGCCGACATACTGAAGAAGATTCCATGGCAAAGGCAAAAAAAAAAAGAAAAAAATAAAAAGAGAGTAAATGTCCCGCGGGTCGAACACCAAAAATAGGCGACCTTGCTAAAATTGGGCATCTTGCTAGGGCGAAAACCTAGAAAATGAGCCCTAACCAAAAATTAGGGGCTGAGAGAAAATATTCAATCAAGAAAACCCTTGAGGGATGATTGATAATAGGAGTCAAATGCGCCCAAGGTGTTACTCACTAAGATTGAATAAAACCTCTATTTTTGCATTACATGTCTAGTTATGATTATTGTTGTTGCGATATGGTGCATATAAATAGAAACTCATGCATAAGATAGGCATAAACATGAGATTGAATAGTCAAGAGAAACTTGTGGCATGCATAGTGACATGTGTTGGAGCAAGTCTCAATGCAGTGATAACGACACTTCGTGTGACAAATCCTACTCTTCCCAAAAAAAAAAGAAGGTCGTTAGAGATGAAAACTGTAACTGGCTCTCTAAGCAAAAGTTAGGCCAAAGGAGAGAGTGAAAACTTGACAAAATGAAATGAATAATAGTTGCTGGAGTGGGTTGGGTCCATTCCAGGCAAAAATAAGGCATATGGTTATGTGAAAATCCCAAAAGTGACGCATTTCTCGCAAAGAAAAGCTAGTGTGAAAATCCACAAGGGATGCAATACCTTCATTAAACAACTTCCAATACCCGAAGAGATAAGGCAGTCCGAATAACCTCCCTTCAGGAAAATAGTGTATAATGCGAGACACGAATCAGAGTCCTGAGGGAAAAATGCTATACATCTCATAGCACAAGGCCTATGCTTGTTGACGAGGGGGCATAGATGCACACCGGACGGTTCTCTCTGAAAGGATTATGGGTCAGAATTTCTAAGCCAAGATGACACTTCTAGAGCCTTGGGTGCGTTAGACTGTATGGACTGCTGAGTCGTACCCTCAATGAATTCCTTAACTACCTAAGATATGGCGTATCCATTTTTACATGCATACAATCCTTTGCAAACATTTGCATACAATATCTCAAGTGCATCACGCATGTACGATTTTTTTCATATTTGCATAACTCTTTGCATCTCACGTGCATCATGCATGTATGATCTTTTGCATATTTTCATAACTCTTTGTATCTCACGTGCATCACATAAGTACAATATTTTCCATATTTCTTTGCATACATCATTCTATGCATACATGGTGCCCCACATACATTCACAGGCATGATCCCTTGCACATATCTCGCATATGCAATTTTTATACTCATCAAGTGTTCACATTCTATGCATATTTGTCATACACATAAGGCATATATTCCATGTACATAGTTTTTGCATATATAAGAAGCATATAGGTCTTTGCACATATTTCGCACGCATAGCATCACGCATACATCACATGCGTGTAATTTGCACAAAAAGTTGTTAGCACATAGTCCTTTGCGCATGTTTCTCTTAAATAGCCTTGCGTATATATTTCACATATACACACACAATCTCTTGTATATATTCTTATGCATATAACTTTACAGGAAATGTCTAAATAAACCTCACATGCAAAAGTGGGCCAAAGGACAACTTTAACTCAACATCGACGCTCATCCACGCTAAACAATCAGATCAAGATGAAGTCCCCACGAAAAAGGAATCCCATGGATTTGCGCCAAAGAGAACATCTAAAAGAGCAAGCCTATTCATGCACACCATGCCGAGGGAAATCAGGAGGCTCAAAGTCTAAGTCTCTCAGTGAGCATCTAAGTCTCTGAGCATCTAAGCCTCTTAGTGAGCATAAATTTTCAAAGTTTTCCTGCGAGCATAAAGCCCTCTTAAGAGGTATATATGTCTTTCCAATAAGAAGGCAATGCCGGATGGCTCTTCATTAACTCAATCAATGTAAAGTTTGCAGAATCACTCAGCGGTGTTAATGATAAGCCACGTAGATGGTAGTGTTTAGAAAACGACTCAATGCAATCCAAGAGGATGATATCGGCATTTTGTAACTCTAGAGAGTGACTCAGTGCAATCCAAGAGGATGATATCCACACTTTGTAAGTCTAGAGAGTGACTCGGTACAATCCAAGAGGATGATATCTGCACTTTTTAAGTACATAGAGTGACTCAATGCGATCCAAGAGGATGATATCCGCACTTTGTAAGTCAAGAGAGTGACTCGGTGCATTCCAAGAGGATGATATCCGCACTTTGTAAGTCTAGAAAGTGACTCGGTACAATTTAAGAGGATGATATCCGTACTTTGTAAGTCCAGAAAGTGACTCGGTGCAATCCAAGAGGATGATATCCGCAGTTTGTAAGTCCAGAGAGTGACTCAGTGCAATCCAACAGGATGATATCTGCACTTTGTAAGTCTAGAGAGTGACTCCGTGCAATCCAAGAGGGTGATATCCGCAGTTTGTAAGTCTAGAGAGTGACTCGGTGTAATCCAAGAGGGTGACATTTGCACTTTGTAAGTTTAGAGAATGACTTGGTGCAATCTAAGAAAGTGACATCTGCACTTCGTAAGTCTAGAGAATGACTCGGTGCAATCCTAGAGGATAACAATCACTGTATGGTTAGGGCTAGATATCGGGTCCCCAAACAGCCTAGATCTGGCTTGCCTAGTGATGAAACTAATGCCTGTTCATAGGTGAAAAGGTGGATAGTGATGTTTCCTAGTCAAGCTCTTTCTGAAAACAAAAGTGGGTGCTGACATCATCAAGCAGCCCCTCGCGAGGGGTGAGACGCGGGGGGGGGCACCCTCGCGCACTAGCGCATGTGCTGAGCGAAGCTACCCCTCAGCGAGGGGCCGCCCCTCGTCTTCCCTCTAGCGTTTATGGCGTTTTTGCTCCCTGAAATTAATAGAATTGATTTCTAAATTTAATTCTAACATTTTTTTGGGGGGTTTTGAGTGTCAAAACCATTTTTTCGTTTCAAAATTAAAGTTTTGAATTTAATTGGCATAATTTTTCTTCCAAAAAAGGGGTTTTTCTGAAAAAAAAAAAAAGATTCGATTTGAGTTTTTTGAGAGAGAATGCGATTTTTGGCTTCAAGATTCTTTCTTGAGAAATTGATTTTGGAAAAAAACACAGCACTTGAGGGAGAGAAATTGATTCCCTTTTCTTGAGGATTGTGAAATTGCTCTTTGATTTAATGATTTCTTAAATTTTAGAGAGAGAAAACCAAAGTTTTCTTTTGGTTTCTTGATTCAATTTCGAAAATTGTTAACAAGGAAAACAATTCACATTCTTACTTTTCAAATTAATAATTCTGAGGGTAAATTTCTGGGCTCAATTATAATTTATTATTATTTTCTAATTTATTTTTCCACCATTGTTGCACATCTTGAGTATTTTTTTATGTGATCAATTTATTTGAATTGTTGTTTCCTTTTGTTTATGATTTAAGTTAATTTAGTTGTTTTTCATATTAATATGACATAAAACCATGTGAAATCATATAAATCTACAAGTTTTGCATTGATTTTAGAAGTAAATGTGGAGTAAAGGTTTTCTCATCTCTTCCCCTTGAGGTGCGGGAAGAAGGTGAGAGGCAGCTGTAGACACCGAGTCCTGAGTCAGCCTAGATCAGGGTTACCCAATGATGATTAGATGCCCGCTCGCAGGCAAAAATATTGGAAGTGATGATTTTCTGGTGAAAATTTTCTTTTTAAAGAATAAAAAATAAAAAAATAAAAAATATATATATTTTAAAAATTAAAAATGAAAAATGAGTTTGAAAGTATTAATTTTAGGTCAAAAGGTTTCAATTTAAAATTTTAAAAAAAATAAAAAAAATTTCGGACCATTACGCTAGCCGCGGCACGCTGGGGGCGGGCGCCCCCAGCGCTGCGCAGAGCAGCGTGCAGCGCGAGCGCACGCTTGCACTGAGAGCCGCGAGCGTTCGCGCGGAGCGCCACGTGCGCCGCTTCTTACCCTCACCTTTCCGCGAGCGTTCTGTGCCCCCCAGCGCCTAGTCTCGCCCAATTTCGCCGTTTTTCGTCTATTTCTTCCCCAAAACGTGTTTTTTCACCCAAATTAAGGTTTTTGAGTCCAAATTAAATTCTAAAACATTTTTTAGATAATTAATTAATAAAACCTGATTTTATCATTAAAAACACAGGATATTGTATTAAAATAAAATTCTTTTCCCTAATTGAATTAGGGCATTTTTTTTCCATCCTATAAATATTTTAGGATGAAAACCTAAAGGGGGAGCCTCCATCTTTTGACATCAGATTTTTTGAGACCTCTTCCTTTCTTCTTCTTTGATTTTTCTTCAAAAAAAATTCAGACTTCTATTTTTTCATTAACAAGGATTAATTAAGATTGGAAATTCAAGTTTCAATTCTTAATCATTCTAATTAATTTCTTTGTTTTCTCCATAAACAAAAGGAATTAATTTTCACTTTCAAATCAATTTTCAATCTTTTAAGCATTCAAATTAATTTCTTTGTTTTCTCCATAAATAAAAGGGATTAATTTCATTGTTAAATCATTTGTTTGACGAATTTTCCAAGGAGATCATCATTATTCCATCGAATCCAAATCTGAGGGTAAATTTTCTGGGCTCCGAACTAATTATTTTTTTATCTTATTCTTTTATTTTATTATTTTGTTCATGTAAATATTGTTTTATTGATTTTATTTCTAACATGTAATCAATTAATTTCTTTTGTTTAACATATAATTAATTTATTTTGCCATGATTTCTTATTTTTAACATGTAATTAATTTGTTTTTGCTTCGTTTTTCTTATTATTCTTAACATGTATTATTTTTAACATGTAATTAATTTGCATGTTTTATTTTGATTGATTTTTTTTTGCCATGTAAATATTTATGTTCTTTGTGATAACATGTAAATAATCAATTAAACATGCCAATCTTGCATTTTTAATTTAATAATCCTAGTTTGTCAACTAAATCAAATTGTTAATCAATTGTTGTTATTTTTTCCCTTTTGTTTGCATAATGGCCACGTGAACAGTGGCCATCCTTTTTCTATTCTCTTCTTAATTTCCATGCATGCATTATTCACGTGGGACCCTCTCTGTTGTTCACACACACACCTTTGTTTGTTCATTTCTATATGTTTTATCCTTTTATTCATTTGTTTTATTCACTTGATTGGTTTAATTGAATATATTTTAGTTTATTTAATTTCATTTGGTTTATCATTTTATATTATGCATTTCATTTCATTTGGTTTATTTATATATTTCATTTTATGTTATTTGTTTATTTTGACTTGATTTAATTACTAACCATAATTTTTATTTTCTTTTTGGTTGCAATACCTTGTCTTTTTATTTGAGTGTTACCCATGGGCGAGTTGGAGGATCGAGGATTAAAAGTCTTCAAAGTTTGGTTTGCATTTTTTAATTGTTGTATTTTTCTTATTTTATTATTTTTGTATGTTGCATGTAAAATGTATTTTGGATCCGTTTTTATTATGAAAATTCATGTTTTTCTACAATAATTAAAATTGGGATTTTTATAATAAAATGGACCAATGTCCTATTTTTAACCAATAAAATTTCACTTTCAAATGGAGAATTAATTTTTATAAAATGGGATCACTCATCCCGGTTTTCTCAATCAATGCCCAAAATAATTCTCCAAGTTTTTTTAAGATTAATCAAAGGAATCAATGTTCCTAAAATTCAATAAATATCCCGATTTATGTATGATGTATTTTATTCTTCTTCTTCTTGTGATGCTGTTATTTGTTTATTCATTTTGGGCCCTTGTAATTAATTTTTGGGGCAAGTTTATCCTTTTATTTTATTTATGCTTTCTTTATTTTGGGGGATTGTTCTGTCCCATATTTTTCTTGTAATTTATTTATTGCTTTGTTTTATGCTTTCTTTATCGCTTTTTGATGTGATTAAAATGCGCTTTAAATTTATTGCATGATCGCGTGAGATGAGAGATGGAATTTCGTTTTGTTAAAAACTCATTTATAAACTTAACTTAAGGAATGAATAAAAGTGAAGTTCCGAACACTGTGACGCGCGCCGACCCAGCAAGGGTCCTCGAGGTGAATCCGCTTTAGGATTCGAGGGACTGGTTCGCGTCTTTTGATCATGGGCACCATAAGACATCATAGATGTATCCCTCCCAATAGAACATTGGGAAGAACCACCTAGCCTAATGGCACCTATAGGCACCTTTGAGGTGTTTTTGGAGTCGCCACCCAATTTACAAGAAATTGGGAAAGGTCTCTCACCTCTATTTGTCAAGACCAGAGATATGGTGTTCGGAACTTCACTCTTATTTATACTTTGGTTAATTATAATTGAGATTTTAACTTCTTAAATTTATATCTCTCACCTCACGCAATTAATGCATTAAAAGTAAAAGCGCATCTCAAGCATCCAAAAGCGGTAAAAGAAAAGCAATAAATAAAGCGATAAATAAAACGATAAAAGAAAGTGATAAACGCATAAGCATGCAATTACAAGAGAAATAGGGGTGAAATACAACCCCAATAAAAGGAGATTAAAAATATAAATGGGGACGGGATACAATCCCCAAAAACAAATGAAGTTGCCCCAAAATTAATTACAAGGGCCCAAAAAAAATGAACATAAATTTAAAACACTCACATAAGATCAAAATAAAAGGACATACATAAATCGGGGCATTATTTTAGGAACATTGATTCCTTCACGTTTATTGAAGGTTTAGGAACATTGGTTCCTTCGCGTTTATTTGAAGAGGGTTCGAAGAGTCATCTTGGTTGTTTGATGAAAAGGGGATGAGTGATCCCATTTTTGGAGAAAATTGACTCTTCGTTTTAATTGTGATATTTTTACTGTTAGGCTAAAACAAGGGACATAGGTCCAAATTTTATTAGTAAAAAAATCAATTTAATTATAGAAATATTTTTGTGACTTTTTAACACACGCGTGCATAAATAATATTTTTACAAATAAACACATAACATATAAAGAGAGGGTTGAAAGAGTCTCACCAAAATCGGAGCACTCATCTATGTGTCGCGACCCATCCGGGGAGTCACGGGGACGCTTATATAACCCGACTCAAATTAAGATCTCAGACAAGAAACAATATAAAAAATGTTAGCAATAATTTTAGAAATTGAGCAAACAAAGATATGATAAATATTGGGCATAATACTAGATAATGATAATAACAACAATAATATAAATAATTTTGACAGTCAATGAAAATAATAATAATGTCATGTATGACATCAATCAATGTTAATGGTAGACAAATCAAACAATAATGATAAAATCATGGCATGTTGGCATAATGAAAATAATCATAATAATAGTGATGGTGCAACAAAAATCTTAATGATAATAGATAACACTAATATTTAATGATGACAATGACAAACACTATTAATAATGATAATAAACTTAGCAATAATAATAATAATAGTAATAATAATAATAATAGACAACAGTGGGCACAAATGATAGTAATAATAATAATAATAATAATAATAATAATAATAATAATAATAATAAGAAAGAGTAATAGCAACATGATGTTAATAATAATAATAATAATAATAATAATAATAATAATAATAATAATAATAATAATAATAATAATAATAATAATAATAATAATAATAATAATAATAATAATAAGGGAAAGGGGAAATGATGGACGGCATCAGGGGGGCTATAAAACCAAAAGAAAATCTTAAAAATTAATTAAAAGGCACAAGGGAAAACAAATGAAAAAATGAAGCAAACATGATACTAATAATAATAATAATGATAACAGTGAATGAGCATGAAAATCAAAGCAAACAAATGACATATTGATAGTGATATTAACACATTAAAATGCTAAAAATAAATAATAGATGTGGTAATAATTGCAAAAATAATATTTAACAACAATAAATAATATACAAAGAAATAAATGAGAACGAGTCCAAAAATGTTTACCCTCAGAATTTTTAGATCGGAACTAGGATGTCTCAATCCGTTCCCCTTGTCGATTTTTGATGATACTAATATTCGAAAAAAGTATAAAAATATGTGTTTTAAATAAATTAGTTCGAGAAAATATTTTTGGTGGGATGAATAAGCTAAGAAAATTAATTTCTCTTGCTCAAATCAAACCCAAGATTAAGTATTTTAGAGTAGCAAAGACTAAAACTTGAGAAGAAAACTTAAGGATTTTTCCAGAAGAAAATGCTTCCTGGAGAGTAAAAAACTAGAGAGAAAAAAAACTCAAAAGCCAAAAAAAAACCCCTTTGAAAAAATGTTGCCGTCCCCTCAAAAAAAGAAGGGAAGTCCCCTTTAAATTTCCGTCTTGGCCAAAAATAGGAAGGGACAGGAAATCTTTTTATTTTAGTGGACCCAAATTAACATTAAATGGTGAAAGAACTAGTAAAAAACAGACTGAAAACCAGCGAAAATGACGGGTCAAGGGGTTGGGCAAGCATGCCCATGCGGAGAGGAGGGGAACGCGTGCGCCAGGGGGAAACTACGCGCGCATTCCCCTAGCACAGCGGGCGTAGACCTGCGCGCGCGGAGCTCCTCTGCCCGCGCAGAGACCTCCTCCATGCGCGTTGCTGTGCGCGATGAGCACCTCTCCGCGCGCAGCCTTGCGCGTGCGGACAGACTCGGCCGCGCGTGGCTACGCGCACAACGGGACCGGCCCGCACTCGAGAGAAAAAATAATAAATAAAATAAATAAAAAATAAAAATAAAATAAAAATAAAAAATAAAAATAAAAAAAATAAAAAGGAAGATAAAAAGGAATGAAATAAATAAAAAAAACATAGATCATATAAATAGGGATAAAAATAAAATAAATAAAATAAAATAAAATAAAAATAAAACAAAGGGAGTTTTCGACACGGGGAGCATTTTTCTGACACCTTCACTAGCAAGTAGCGCTTACATCATTGGGTAATTCTGATTTTGGACCGCCTCGAGACCCGGTGTCTACAGTTGCCCACAATTTTGGGGAGCTTAGAACCTAAGCGTCTAAGTGAACCAAAATTCAGAAAAGATAGGAAAGAAAAGCGTACCTAAGGCGGTTGTCTTCCCGGTCATGCTAATGAAGTCGTCTCCTTAGGTCGCCGTATAGACTGAGGGACGATTTTCATCCTTCTGGTGACGCGTCGAGTCTGCTTCAGACAAAACGCGAGGGTTGCTCTCTTGAGCTGCACCGAGTCTGCTCCAGACTTACAAAGTGCGAGGTTAATGGTGATGCGCCGAGTCTGCTCCAGACTTACAAAACGCGAGGGTTGCTCTCCTGAGCTGTACCGAGTCTGCTCCAAACTTACAAAGTACTGATGGTGATGCGCCGAGTCTGCTCCAGACTTACAAAATGCGAAAAGTGCTCTCTTGAGCTGCACCGAGTCTGCTCCAGACTTACAAAGTGCTGATGGTGACGCGCCGAGTCTGCTCCAGACTTACAAAATGCGAGGGTTGCTCTCTTGAGCTGCACAGAGTCTGCTCCAGACTTACAAAGTGCTGATGGTGAGTCTGCTCCAGACTTACAAAATGCGAAAAATGCTCTCTTGAGCTGCACCGAGTCTGCTCCAGACTTACGAAGTGCAAGGTTATTCTTCTGAAATAGGTGTCCTCCTGGACTGCTCTCCTGAGCGGGGCGTTCTTCTGAATTGGGTGTCCTCCTGGATTGCTCTCCTGAGCGGAGGCGTTCTTCTGAACTGGGTGTCCTCCTGGACTGCTCTCCTGAGCGGGGCGTTCTTCTAGACTGGGTGTCCTTCTGGACTGCTCTTTTGAGCGGGGCGTCCTTTTGAACTGGGTGTCCTCTTGGACTGCTCTCTTGAGCGGGGCGTTCTTCTGAACTGGGTGTCCTACGGGACTGCTCTTCTGAGCTGGATGCTCACTTAGATATTTTTTGCCAGACTATGTGCATGGAAGTATATACAAGAAATTGTATGCATGATATGAGATGCGTGTTTATGCAGCAATGCAGGATAAGGATTCGTCTAAGTGGATTTGGAGGTGACGGCCGGTTTGGTCGTAATTCGCCTTATGATCGGTGCCCCCTTAGAATTGCTTTTGAATTTCATGCCTTCGGGGATTATAGGTTCTCTTCTGATACCTGTAGTCATTATTTGAAGGTAGTGTGTCCCTCGTGGATTTTCACACTAGCTTTTCTTAGCGGGAAATGCGTCCTTGCCGGATTTTCACATAACCCTGTGCCTTATTTTTTGCCTGGAATGGATCCAATCCAATCTAGCGGCTTTTATTCATTTTATTTTTTATAGGACAGACTGCCTGTTCCCAGGCTTTCACCCTGCCCTTTGGCCTAATTTTTGCTTAGAGCCCCAGTCATGGTTTTCATCTCTAACGGCCCTTCTTTTTTTTTTTCAGGAGAGGGACGGTCATCATGGGAACCCTTACTGAGGTTGATCAGTGTGTATTCTATTCAGACGCCTTTTAACAGAGGCAATTAGACAATAGTTATTAGATAAACGATAGATTCCTTTTTAAGACGGAACTGAAAGTTAACGAAAATGCAAACTGAACTCCTTTATTCATTACAAAATTTGTGTACATTCCTATATGATTTCATCATACATGACCCTCATTTGACAAGAATTCAAAAAACAGAAGACTACACCTAATCTCGGAATAGATCTTGTAAGCATCAAACTCCTGTTATCAATCAGCCCTCTCGGGTTTTCTCGATTGAAAATTTTCTCCCTTAATTTTTGCCCAAGATGCCTTTTTTCGGTTTTCACCCTGACAGGGTGCCCAATTTTAGCAAGGCCACCTTTTTTCGGTTTTTGACCCGCGTTGCATTTATTCTCTTCTTTTTACAGTGGGACCGGCCCGCACGCTAGAGAAAAAATAAAAAATAAAAAATAAAAATAAAAATGAAGATAAAAAGGAATGAAATAAATAAAAATAAAAACATATAAATAGGGATAAAAATAAAATAAAATAAAAATAAAACAAAGGGAGTTTTCGACACGGGGAGCATTTTTCTGACACCTTCACTAGCAAGTATCGCTTTCATCATTGGGTAATTCTGATTTTGGACCGCCTCGGGACCCGGTATCTACAGTTTTTCTCTGGTTTAAGACCCCCGAGGTTGGATGGCGACTCCAAAATGCCTCAAAGGTGCCTAAAAGTTTCATGGGATTAGATGAACCTTACAATGTTCTATTGGGTAGGGGATTCCAAAATGTCTCGTGTAACCCAAGATCAAAAAGACGTGAACCAATCCCTCGAATCCTAAAAGCGGGTTCAAAGAGGGTCTTGCTGGTCCGGCGCGTGTCACAGCAGCCTGCCCGCCCCTCATGGTCAGGCCACCCCTCACCCTTGTTTTTGTCTTTTATTGCCTTTTCTTTTTTATTTTTACTTTGTTTTATTCCATTTTAACTTTTTTCAATCCATATTTTGTGTGATATGCATTCTTTGTATGTTTTTAATTTTATTTTATCATGTGAAATGTATATTCTTTTATTTTACGTGATAATATTTATTATTTTGTTGATTAATTGATTTTTAGATTATTTTACTAACATTAGTTTGGTTTTGTTTTTGTTGTCTACAATTCTTATCTTTTCCTTGTGTGAGCATTTTCAATGGCAAGTGAGGATTCATGAAGATTTAGAGACACCTTTTGTTTTGTCATTTTTATTATTTTCCATTATTTTGTCTTTTATTCTATTATTTAGTTTAATTTGTAATAAGTTTGTTTATTTTATGCACGCTAAAAAAATCATCAAAAATCTTTTTTGATTAATAAATTAGATTTTTCTAATAAAATGAGATCAATTTCCTAATGTTAGCTAACAAAAATTCTCTTTTAAAAAAAGAGCAAATTTTCTCAAATTGGGATCACTCATCCCGATTTTCTCAATATTCATCCAAAAATAACTCTTCAATTTTTTTTTTAAAAAGTGAGCATGAAGGAACCAATGTTCTTATTCCAAAATAATACCCTGTTTTATGTATGTAATTAATTCATTTAGTTTTTTTTTTGTTTATTTTAATTTGCGGGATTGTATTTTTATCCCAATTTCATTTTGTAGTTTGTATATTACTTATTTTATTATTTTTTTTACTGCTTTTCTCGTTGCTTGAATTTGCGCCTTATTTTAAATGCATGACCATGTGAGATGAGAGATGGAAAATTAATCGTTAAAAACTCATTTATAATTAACCAATGCATTAATAAGAGTTAAATTTTGAATCTTTCTCTGGTTTAGAGCCTATAAGTTAGACGAACTTTTCTAATTTTAAATTGCGTGGTGAATCCAAAATAGCTCAAAAGTGCCTAAAAGTTTCATGGTATTAGATGAACTTCCCCAATGTTCTATTGGATAGGGGTTCCAAATTATCTTATATTACCCAAGATCTAGACATGAACCCTATCGGGCCTTAAAAGAGGGCTTTCGGGAAATGATCGAGCTCGGCGCGCGTCATAGATGGCAACCCAAATTAACAGCTTTGGTGCTATTGCCTTTTCACTTGTTCTTATGATTTTTTGTCCTTATCTTGAAATGGCCATTACGTTGATTAAAACTT